>VMDO01014729.1:0-53599 GCA_007922755.1 Pedetes capensis | reverse complement strand
TGAGACAGGGTCTCACTAAGTTACACAGACTGCTTCTGGTCTCAAACTTGCGATCCTCCTGCCTCTGCCTCCCAAGCCGCTGGGATTATAGGCATGTGCCACCACATCCAGCTCCATCTGTTTTCTTTACCTACAAATGGCACAGCGACATAGGAAGACAGACTCGTGAGTGGAAGATACCATGTAGGTCAGTGCAGAAGAGACTAAAGGCCAACAGAACATGTGTTCTGTCAGGGAAGCTGACTTCTACAGCACGTCCTCAGATGACATTGGGAAGAGGTAGCGAGATTACCCTTGACCACAGGGGACTTCGGCAACATTCAATCTATTCAAATTCGCACATTTGACACAGGAGGAAACTGAGGTCCAGACAGCTGCCTGAAGAGGCTGCGTAGTCAATACAAATCCCAGAATTGCCCCACTGGTCCCTGCTGCCCTCAGCGACAGGCTCCCCATGACCTCCTTGTTTCCACCTGCTCCGTTTGGTCTGGAATAAAATTTCACCTGGATCACAGACAAATAATAGATCACTGTTCAGAGAGAAGCATGAAGGAATGGGAAGGATGGAAAACTGAGCTTCTTAAGACAATCTTGCTTCTCCTATACCAGACGACCACTGGGCATAGAAAACCCAAAGTAAAAACTCACGCTACAAAAAAGGATTTGGGAAGTTTTCACCACTGATAAATGGCTAAGTTGTTATGGTTTCCATGTCAACTGGCCCCCACAGGCTCATGTTTCAATACCTGGTCCCCAGCGGGTGGCACCATTTTGGGGTGCTGTGGAACTTTAGGAGGGGGGACTCAGCTGACAGAGGTAGGTCACCGTGGGCAAGCCTCTGCTCTCTGTCCCCTGCAATGTGAACAGCTCTCAGCCACCACACACTCCTGCCGCCATGATGTGCTTCCCGAGGGCACGAGACGATCAGCTCTGGACAGAACCTCTGAAACCACCAGTCAAAATAAAACTTTCCTCCCTTAGGTTGTTTCTGTCACAGATTTTTGGTCAGAGCAACACAGAAGGAGCTAATTCTGAAGAGTGTGAGGAGATGGACATGTCTAACCTGATTTAAACATCGCACAAAGCATGCATGTGGGGAATATCACAGGTGCCCAATCGGTATGCACGTCTTTATGTCCTTCTGTACCAGTGAAAATAAAATTTAAAGAAACCCTCAGCAGGTCTCCTCTGTGTCTGCCCAGGGACCATTTCCTTCTGTCTCCTGCATACGTGTGTCATGCTATCTTTCTCGTAATTATTCTATGCTTTCTACCTGTCTTTCCAAGGATTCTGCTTCCTCCACAACGGTGAAACCAGACTTCCTTGTGTATTTCCCAAAAGGTCTCCTTGTCAATGCTTTGATTGTTTCTTCAGGACCTGATGACAACATTGACTTAAAAAATTCTCTCCTTCAATGGTTCAGGATCTTGGTTGCACCACAGAAACACTATTAAGCCTGCTAATCCCCAGCTGCAGCCCAGGTAAAGAACGTAGAATCCCTTGAGTGAGCTGGGTTGGGGGAGGCAGGGAGTGCTGGTCGGGAAGGGCTTGGGTCTTCAAAGCCTCCATCCATAACCAGAAGCCTCAATTCACAGCCTATAGATGCCCTTGGATTTCCCAAGACCTCCTGGCTGGTTCTGTCACCCAGCCACTGAGAAGAGCCACCATCCAAAGTGAGTTTTCAGAACATCGACATCTTTATGGGAAGTGACCATGGTAAAAGGGGAGTCCTGGCTGTTTCTGTATATGCTATGTTCTTAGCTCACCATGCACACAGGACCTACAAGGTCTGGGGCATGCTCCTGAGTCCTAAAATGTGGTCTTGTTAATCAAATAAAATTGTCTCCCATAATAAAAATTCTCCTATGTTACTGAATTTCTTTTAAACTAACGAATGGAAAAGAAAAAAAAATTGTCTGGAGTCAATTTATTTACATCCCCAAATAAAAAGGGCATTAAGGCAGTAGCTGTTTACCTCCTAAACTGAGTACAGTGGAGGCTTCAATTTTATTACATAAGTGGAAAACACTGAGTGTATGGAATTCTCTTTCCTGTGCCCTGGTTAATTAGAACTTGAAGGAGTTCTTCATAGAGAAATGTACAACTAAAATTGTGGACTTCTCACAAATGCACAGTCTATCCTGAACAGTCTTCAGGAAAGATCATCTATCCATTCATTCATTCATGCAGTTGAATGCTCATTGGTAAAGCATTGTCAATAGAGTGACTAATCAATGCTAATACTGCATACTCTAGATCTAACCCACACCCTTTCAACAGTTTTAGAGGGCTGGGTCTCAAATCCAAACCACACACAATTCTAAAATAAACCTGATTTCGTAGTCCTCTGAAACTGTTAAATGGGTGTGGAGTAGCTTCGAGAATGTACATCTTTCAAAATGCACCACACCTTCCGGTAATAAGAGGGAGAGGTCAAAGAGCAAGTGATGAAAAGTTCAGAGTAGTGTGATTAGTGACCAGGATGGGTTACAGGCAGGGGTAAAGGGCTGTAGGACAGGGAGTGACCGATTTATTATACTTATATGTCCAAACACATAGCCCTGGAGGATGTATGAGCTAAAGACCTTCACTGGACTCTGTAGAAAACCAGGACAGCCCCCTTCCCCAAAGTATCATTTAAGACATCTTATAAAACAACCTGAGCAGATAGCCACTTTCTGGCTTTGGGGACTTCTTCCTGTTGACTTTATCAACTTTGCAAATCTTACTGATTGTGAACATAGTTAAGGTCTTCCCAATCCTATGCAGCTGTGTGAAATGGACAAGTGCCCACCCCTTCTTCCCGCATTGGTGGAGTTCAGTGGTATTTCCAAGGAGTCTAATGATAGGCTTGAAGAGTTTATGAAAGGATGTGAACAGGATGTGAAAGGATGAACAGGAAGTCAAGAAATATCCACCTGAGTACCCATCACTGGGCCCTGAGCTGAGAGCTCTTGGAAACCTGTGAGTAATGCTCAGAACCCGTTTTCAGAAGGCAAGTTCCCTTCAGACTCCATGCTGACATGCTCACGTTTAGAGCCAGCACCTACCGGTTTAGGTCACTGACTCACCTACCATTGGGAAGCGAGAGCAGGAGCAGAGTTTCCAAGGGGTGAGGGAAACACTGCCCTGTTTAAGGGTGCACCCCTGAAAATCATCTCAGAAATGGTGTTTGGGACAAGGTGTCCACAGTAGGAGGCTGTGTCCCACTGGAGCCCCACAACTCTGCTCACTGGGCTTATCACACAGAGAGCAACATGGCGGGGTGCCAGCCTGTTCATTCACCTGAATGTGGGAAGGACGCACGTGGTCTGATAGAAAACTCTTACTTCGAACGCTTCTGATCCAGAGATTTTTATCTAACACAGGAAGGGGAAGACAGTCATTCTGCAAAGTTCCCAGGTGCATGGTGGTTGTTGTTAGGTGCCATCGAGTTGCGTCCCACTCATCTTGACCTTCACAGGGTTTTCAATGGCTGTTTCAGGATTGCCTCAGGAGTGGGTTGCCACATCCTTCTCCCATTTTTATGGTTCTGGGAATCAAACTCGGGACTTCAGAGACTGCAACACAGCACTCTACCAACTGAGCTAAATCCCAGCCCATCCTTGTTGTTGCTGTTCGGTGCCGTCGAGTCAGTATCCGACTCATAGCGACCCTCATAGGGTTTTCAATGGCTGACTGTTTCGGAATTACCTTGGGAGTGGATTACCAGGCCCTTCTCCCATTTTTGCCATGCTGGGAATTGAACTTGGGACCTCAGAGACTGCAGTGCAGCGCTCTACCAACTGAGCTAAATCCTAGCCCCCAGCCCATCCTAGGTGCATTAGTATCACACATATATCCACTCAGTGACCAAAGACATCCTTTCAAGTAACCACAGGAAAGACTTCAGCCCTCCCCATACAGGGAATTCCCAGACTGCAGCTTTCATTAAAGTTGGCAGTCTTCAACCACAGGATTCTCAAGGATCACTTCTAAATCTCTGATAGTGCTCTGGTACCAAGAGCACGCTCAGCCCTGTTCACCCACCACCCATCTGAAGATCTACCAATATTACAGCGGTCCTCCAGACTTTTATTTTGAATGAACCTTCACTCAACAACTAAGTGTCTGGGTCACACTCACCTGCAGAGAGCAGGGCAATTTAGCAGGAAACAATATCCTTCGGATCAAGAAATCTTCCACTGATCCTAGAACCAAGTGCAAGGGGATCCGCCTCTGTCAAATGAGTCCATTATCAACATATTAGCAGTAAAGGGAGATTGGACTGAAAAAATGCACATCAACACGCTATGAATTCTCAAATGTAGGTGTTATGAAAATACTGCTACTTAAAAAAAAATTTTTTTTTGTTCCGAGACAGTGAACAGCCTTGATTTCTTTTCTCGGTGTAATAAATGGCAGATTGGTTAGTCTGCGAGCTCTCACAGTATCAAAACTTAATGGAAGAGACTTTTCTCAAGAAGTAAAGGGGAAGCTGTGAACAATTCTACCAAATGCACTTCTTTTACTCATCTATCAACACAAAACGAGGTGTAAAAATACATTTTCCTTCTCCTAATCACAACAACAAACAAATCATCCAACTGCTATCCGAAATACATTTGTAAAGCAATGTGTGGGGAATACAACAGGTATCACGGTTTTCTAAGAAGAGAGTTTCTGTTAAACAATGTGGCATAGCCAGGGGACGCTGGGGATGCTGCTGCCCAGTCCTGGAAGGGGTCCCAGTGAAAGGAGGGTCTGCAAGCCAGGACAGACAGCAGGTGCACACACAGGAGGAAAGACTGGCTGAAGAAACAAATCACGTGCACACCTGTCAATGGATTTGACATTTCTAAAACCGCTTAGGCGGTTGTAGAGTCTGCCTCTCTCCCGCATCCCCAATCCCCCTTCATCAAATCTTCAGTGGCTCTGACAGCCGAAGGCCCGCTGGGGACTCAGACCTGCGATTTGGCCTGGCTGCCTCTGTGTTTCTGTGAACGCACTGGTACCACACAGCATATTCCATTCTGCCACTTCTTGTAGCAGTCAGATGTTCAGCGACTCAACTGTCAGAACCGGGAGTAAATCATCCGGTTCTCATCGTGGATGTTAAGCGTCACCTGAATTCCAATCAAGCCGGCAGTGCAGGGAACTGCCAGACACCCACCCAAGAGAGGCTGTGATTAGCAAGAATCCTCCAGAGCAACTGATGGAAAATCAGAGACCAAGGGCCCCAGGTCACAGTGTGAGAGCTGAAGCCACGATCGAAGCCACACAGATTTGGTGGGGACATGAAGTTTCAGATCCGTTACAGACAGGACTGCAGAGTCCTCATTATCAATTTAAGAACTGACAGAACATTTAAATGTAAAGTAAGTTTGCATCTCTTTTTTCTCTTGGTCCAGCAGAGGACTCTTACAATACTGATTGCTGTGGAATTCTCTAGGCTCAGCTGGACTTGCTCTAATGATACTTATTAAGATCAGACGCAGGAAACAGAATGCAGTGAGCATCGTTTGGGATCTGCCTTATTCAGAGCATGAGTGAGACATGACCAGCAATCCTTTCATCATTTTCTGAAGTAAAATGCAGAAAGGAGAGAGAGGACTTCAAAAGCTTTTTAACGAAGGTGCAACATGAAGATGTTTCCATATCATCACATACCATTTATGTTGTGTGTAGACACACTTCTTTAATAATGCGTTTCTATAAACACGGGTAAGGTGTCATTATCTATATAACTAATCTGAATCCTGGTCGTTAGGCTGAGACCTTAATGTGTAGGTTTTGTTCACACATTTTAGCACAGTATAAAAAGAAATTGTGGGTATAGGTGGGTATTTCGTTGGAAAACATTACTCCATTCACCTTTCTGTCCTGTTTATATAAAAATTATGCTAACCAACATAATGGCTAAAAGGAGTGTGGAAGAAATTAGGAAAACATGTATTTTCACAAAGAATCCAGGTCAGCCAACTAAAGAACTTAGGGACTGTGGTCATGGGGGTGTGGTCTGCAGGTTCCTATAGCCCAACCTCCCTCTTGGAGGCAGCAGGAGTTAAGTTCTGTGCCACCCCACAGACAACTCTGTGCTAGGCAACAGGTGTCTTGTGGTGGGTGTGGGTTTTTTTTTAATCAATCAATATAAATGCTTATTTCTTGTCCCTTTTTGTTGAAAAGGAGACCTTTAAATGGACCGCTGATTTGTTCTTCCACATGCACATCCGTCCCCCAGGCTCTGGACCCAACCCACTTCTATAAACAACTCTGGACCTCCCCGGAAAGAATTCTTCCATATCCTGCTGGACCTTCCAAAGCAACACGGGCCATCGCCACCTCCTTGTCCCTCCATCACACAGAAAGTACGAGCCAACAGTGTGACACCAGTGACCCTCAGCCCACACCAACACCTAAAGGAGTAAAACCTCGTCCAAATCAACACTCGCAGGCACCCAGTTTAGCCAGAGCAAGATGGCAACCTCCACGTCCTCACCCGAGGATGCCAGCACCCTGCCCGCAGGCTGAGCCCATGCCCTGGCTCAGGGAACCTAACAGCAGGTGCACCAAGCCATGCTGGCCATGGAGAAGCAGGCCGTGGGCAGCTCGCTGAGACGGCGGGACGCCGGGGCCTCAAGTTAGCAAAGTTATCCACACCAACCATCCCCTTGCCCTGCCACCCACCCAGAGCCTTGCGCGGAGCAACGTTGCCCCCCAGCCCCCCACGACGCACAGTCATCCTTGGGGGACCATGGGCCATTATTACTCTCTCCCACAAAACCTGTTGGAGGAGGTAGCTTTTCTAAACCCAGGGAACAGGGCCCCACCCATTGGGCAGCTGTGGCCACAGCCAGCAGCCTCCAGGGCAGAGCGGCTGGAGCGTCCCCAAGGCCCGGCAAGCCCCAACAGGTCTCAAGCTCCACGGACTCGCAACCTCGAGACTGGCAATGGGCACCAGGGCCAGGTGGCATTTCCCCTACTGAAGTGACCTCCTCCCTCTCTGGGTTTATCCCAGACCAGCCCCGGGGATCAGCCTGGAACTAGGACAGATAACGCTGCCCGCGAGGGCTCGCTCCAGCCTGCGCCCCAAGACACAAAGCCACATGCCTGAAGGAGAGCCGCCGCCGCGAAGCAGCCAAGTTGCAATTTGCAGATAAATGCCTGAGCCTCTGCACCTGGCGCGCCCGGGCGCTTCTGGTGGGAAGCGGGGGTAGCGCCCCTGCGCGCGGGCCTGGGTCGCTCTCATTCGGGGGGGAGGGGGGAATGAGGAATGCGGGATCCTGAAGGCTGACCCCCTCCAGCTGGGTCTCATACGGGTCCCGGACCGCGCACCAAGCCCCCGTACTCACCATCACGTTGCCCTGCATCTTAGCTGTCTTGATCATAGCCTTTTCCTTCATGTTGCCCCAAGTCTGACCCCGACTCCCGGGAAGGAAGAGCAACTTAATCCATCGTCCCGCTGAGGACCCAAGTGGAGCCTGGACTGGCGATGCCGGGCGGGGACGGCTTTCTTCGGAAGCGAAAGAATCCCTCGCAGTCTCGTGCGCCCGCCTCGTTGGCCCTGCCCGCGCCGCTCCCCGAAGACCCCCCACGGCAGCCACTCTAGAAGCCGCCTCCGGCGCAAGGGGTGCCAGGTGGCGGGGCTGCCGCTGTCACTGAGACGCCAGGCGCCGCGCAAGGAGGAAGAGCTGTGAGCCGAGCCGGCAGGCAGCGTGCGTGTCCGCCCAGCTCGCCGTCCACACCGCGGGCGGCGGCAGCGGTGGCGCAGCGCACGGGGCGCACCCGGAGCCCTGGGCGGCGCAGCCCGGGCTGGCAGCGCTGGGGCAGCGATCGCCGCTGATCGCCGCGCTGGTCCCTAAGGGCGGGGACCAGGCGGGCGCCGAGGACCTGGGCCGAGTACGTGTGTGTGTAGACGCGTGCGCGCGTGCGCTGGGTGTTCCACACGAACTGAGCAGAACCAGGAAGCCCGGGGCGGCCGCAAGGTGAAGCCCCCCAAACGGAGGTGCCGGGGAGCCCCTGAGTCCACGCTGCTGGGCGGGTAGACGCCCCCTGGGCGGTATGTGGGGCACGCGCGGCGCGCACACACGCGGCACTTACAAACCCGCTCCACGCTCACCGCCCCGGGGTGGAGCCGCTGCCTGCGGCCAGCTTGGACATCGCTCCTTCGCCACCACCTCCGGGCAGCGCCAGCGAGATCAGCCCAGGGCGGGAAGAGCCAGGCGCGTCTGCAGCAAGTCTGGGGAGGGAGACAGGAACATGGGGTGAGGCTGGGGGCGGCAGCCTCTAAATAATGTCACGTTGGATTACAAGGGGGCATAGGTGGGGTCCCCACAGTGGCGCTCCGGGCGGGCTTGCCAGTCCGCGTGGCAGCTGCACAGCACCAAGCACCTTGCTGGGGGTCGCAGCGCCCGCACCCCGTTCCCACGCGCGCAACTGCCTCCCAGGCAGTACACCTGGCTTCCCAGGCTGCCCTTCCCTCCTGGCCTCGCTCAGACATGGCCCTGGGAGCGGCTCTGTGTGTTTGACTCCCTCTCCCACACCTGCAGGATCCGACCCAGTCCGCTTCCCACAGCCCAGCCCTGCGCCAGGACTCTGCCTGGCCCTGGAACACCCAGCTGGGTTCAGACCCCAGCACCTAGGTCTCAAATCTCCGCCCCAAGCCGCGGGAAGCCCATGGGCCACGCCCTGGGTTCTCTGATCACCACCTCTGGGCGCTCCTGAGATCAATCATTCAAAGCAGCTGCTTTGAGCTCCCGGGAGCGCGCATGCAGCTGGTGGGCACATTCATGTGTAGTTTGACCCAGGCCACTCAGGAGCAGAGCTACCTCATCCAACAAGAGATTCAGGCTTGAACTCCCAGGAGGGGCGTGAGCCTTGGCCTGTGAGGGAGGAGCAGGGGGCAGCAGTGAGTCCAGTAGGGATTCAGGAAATCTTTCCAATTTTTTTACATTCATAAAAACGTCTCCCAGGGGAAAAGGAATAAGAGGCCCGTTTCGAACTCAGAAGCGAAAACTCACGAGTAACTGCAATGAATGCACCCAATGCCCACACTCCTCTACATGGCACGTCTACATCACCTACGGGGTGGGATGTAGCTCAGTTGGTAGAGTGCTGCTCTGCCGTCTCTGAGGTCCCAAGTTCGATTCCCAGCACCACAAAATGGGAGAAGGACCTGGCAACCCACTCCCAAGGTAATCCCGAAACAGTCAGCCATTGAAAACCCTGAGTGTCTCCATGAGTCGGATAACGACTTGACAGCACCTACAACAACAACATCACGTATAATCCTGCACACTGAAGCAGTCAGCATGCGGTAAACTATGACTTGGGCCTGAGAGATAAAAATAGGTAAACCAAGAACAAACGCTTGACAGGTAGCGTTCAAAACAATGTTTTGCCTAGAAAGGGGCAGGCACACTTCCGGTTCTAGAAGCACTTTTCTTCTGGTAGGATTTTTCCTAGTCTCTTCTGACTGCTGTAACAACAAACAAAACAACAAAAACCATAAACAAGTGTCTTGACCACAGACACTTATAGTGGTGGAGGCTGCAAGCCCAAGATGCAGGCACCAGGAGATTCCACGCCTCTAGCTGGGGCAATTGTCCTCCGCCTGCACACAGCCTCTGGCATGTCCTCACGTGGCTGGTGGGAGAGGGCAGCTCTCTGGGGTCTTTCATAAGGCATGGATCCCATCGGTGAGGGTTCTCCCTTGTGAGCTAACCACCTGCCAACCGCCTCGCTGCTTCCTACTGTCTCCCCGGGGGTTAGGATTTCAATGTAAGAATTTGGGGGAGACATAGATTCAGACCACAGGATTCTCTGTCACCCTCCCACTCTGGAAAGGAACACTGGAGAATAAGTCATCTTGCCCTGCTGTGCTTTAGACAAAACCACCCCAGTGTGGACAGAAAACTGAGCCAGCCCACAGTCCATTTAAGACAGCAGTTAATGGTTCTTTTTCACTCATCCGGAGTCTTCCTCTCTCCCTTGGAGATTCTGAAGGCCAGGTTAGCCTCAAATATCTTCAAAACACAAGCCTGCCAGCTGCTCCCCTCACCTGCCTTTCCCCCTCTCATCACCACCAGAAGGGAGAGGGAGGGAAAAATCAAGGAAATGGAACATTTTTTAAAAATCTTGCCATGTTTATAGCTTCTTTTAAATGATTCCTGGAAATGCAGAGTGGAATAATCCGGATTAAACTTTTTTTTTTCTCGGTAATGGGGGTTGAACCCAAGGCCTCACACCTGCATGCTCTGCAAGTGCTGGACCACTGAGCTGCGCTCCCAGCCCATTTTTTTTTTACTTTTTTATTTTATTTTATTTTATTTTGAGACAGGGTCTCATTAAGTTACGCAGACTGCCTCTGGTCTCCAACTTGCGATCTTCCCACCTCCACCTCCCGAGATGCTGGGATTACAGGCGTGCGCCACCACGCAGGGCCAGATTAAACTTTTATGTTAAAAAACGAACCGCTCTGCCAGTAAACTGAATGCTTTCCCCTCAGACTCACCAAACAGTTGGGGACCCAACTGCCTGCCTGGGGCCCGTGGGTCTGTGCAATTCTTGTCCAATGTCTGCAAAAACCCTACAGGGAAGACAGGGCTAAGAAGCAGGCTTAAAGAGGGGATGTCGTAGGGATGAAGGAAATTCCCAGCAGCCGCGTGGTTTGGCTTCCTCATCCTGTGCACCTCATCTGCTTTAGTTCTTGCCACATGGAATGCTAGGGAGAAGAAGAATGGTACAAGGAGAAAGAAGACCGGAGTGGAGGCACACGCGCTCGGAATAGGAGGATTCTCAATCTTCATCCCCATCCTCGGTAGGAAATTTGATGAGAAGATTAGATAATGACCTTCAGAACCTCTGTCCTGTCCCCTCCACAACATGGCGTTCCTGTGCTGCTGTGCTCATAAGCAAAGACTCTCTCTTAGTCCTTCTCTGTTGCTGTGACTGAATACCGCAGAGTCATTCATGAGGAATAAAGGTTTATTCAGTTCATGGTTCTGAGAGCTGGGAAGTTCAAGATCAAGCAGGGGCTCTGGTGAGGGATTCCAAGGCAGGGCAGGGCCTCCCATGGAGAGACAGGGCAAGCTCACCAACTCGGATCGCTTCTTCTTAGAAAGCCACGAGTGCTGTATTCGTAACTTTTGTGTAGCTGTAGCCACAATGCCCAAGAGAATGCTTTAAAGGAGGAAAGACTCACTGTAGCCCGTAGTTCCAGAGGATTCAGTCCGTGGCTGATTGGCCCCCTGCACTTGAGCTGATCATCATGGGAAGAGCACAGGGCGGATGAGAGGCTTCACCTCATGGTTGATGGGAAGCAGGGAGCGAGACAGGGAGGGCTCAGGGACACTCGATAGCCCCTAAGTGTTACCAGAGAGGCCCAAATTCCCAGAATGAGGCTTGGCCACGCCATCCCCAGTGCACCAATGAAAGAGACAAATAAGAATGGAAAGCAGGGAAGGGAGATAGAATCAGTGTGCACGCTGGGAAGAAGAACAGATTAAAGGAGTCCCCTGACCCCCACAACCATCTTCTGGGAACTTCCATGCGCTTCCAGTGTAAGCAGAGGAAACGCTGAGGCAGGAGGAAGAGGTGAGAGTAAGCAGTCCTGATTGGGCATTTTTAGAAAACCATCATCGCTGGGTCGGAGATTGTACGCAGTCTCTTGTCAAAGAGATGCTTATCCATTAAAGCTTCCTGGGTACAAAGCGCTGCAGGTGTAGAAGGGCTTGAGACCTCCAGATGCCTCTTGGGGTCTGTCATGCTTCCTAGCAAAGGCAGTTTATAGGTGCCTTGTACACAAGGACATGCCCCCAGTGACCTACTTCCCCCAGCGAGGCCTCGCCTCCTAAAGTTTCTGAACTTCTCAAAATAGCACTGCCCACTGGGAACAGAGCATGCAATCTAGGAGCCGGTGGGGGACATCTCAAATCCAGACCTGTTGGGTTCTTCCTGGGGTTTCTCTCTCTGTGTATTGTGGGTGGAAGCAAGCGGTAGGTGCCACGATGCTGTACCCGGTGGTGAGACTGTGGCCAGAGAACAAAGCATCACGCACAGGATAGAAGGACAGGGGTTTATTCACAGAGGAGGGGAAAGGAATGGAGGATTAGGGAGAGGGGAAGGGGGAGTTGGAGAAGGGAAGCGCTCAGCTGCTGTCTCTGCCGCTGGGGCAGAGCCTCCCGGTGTCGTTGCTCTTCTAGCTCACAGCTTCACCACTTCGGGGGCCCTGTGCTTGCTTCTCGGAGTCTTGCCTTGTGAAGCTGTCCATCCGTGTAGAATATCCAGAATTGTAGAAGTTGGAGTTGGATAGAGGTGGCAGGTGGGTTGAAGTGTGATGAAGGCAGGTCAGAGGAAGGCTGAAGGCTAGGCTAGGCAGGTGAGTAAATGGACCTGGGGACCTTAAGGAACCTCAAGGACCCTGTGAACTTATCCTGGATGGTGTTCAGAATGGCTGCTGATCTCTGAGCTCCCGAGTTTATATGGCCTGATAGCCAGCCAATCAGGGAAACAGGGTTGGATCAGAAGTGACCAATCAGGCACTAGGGGGACTTTAGATGCTACCTACCTTGGGTGCCATCTTGGCCCACTCGACGGGAGGAGGAAAGAGTGAGATACCCGGATGTATAGCAAAGGTGACCCATTGCTATCTTGCCCCATAGGATTCCAAGTGGTCTAGATGAGCTCCTGGGACTGGCCATGTTTGGGGTACTCTCTATCCCCCTGGGAATCCCAACACAGATCATTGTGTATGCCATCATAAGGGCCCTACTAATCCTCATCACTTCCCAAGTGCCTCACCTGGTCCTACCTCTCAGTACTGCACACAAGTGATGAAATTTCCAAGTGAGTTTGGGTGGGGCCATTCGACCCATCGCAGGCTTGAGTGTGGGCTGCTATGTAGTAATAGGTGTTGCATTTCCTGCTTTCTTCCCAATTTATAAGAAGAGCACATTTATCTTGTGGTTCTCACCAGGCATTTCTGTGGGTTTGGGCATCCGGGACTTGCCGTGTTTCCCAACCTTGCGGCACCATTGACCATGGTTTACTGTTGACTCCTGGGCACCTCTTTAGTCTGGCAGCCTCACTCCAGCCCTGCTACAACACAGCCTTGGGCTCTGTCTGAACTTCAGCTCCATCCTTCATCTGTGAACTGCTGGCGTCAGTGTCTGCTGTGATTAGAGAAGCCTTTAAGTTGAGACTGTTGGCAAACTGTTCAGTTTCACATTTGAGATCAGGTAATGTAGGGCACTGCCTAGAGAGGCAGTTCACCCCGGGGCCTATCTAGGCCACTTGGAGGACTGAGGCTTGTTCCCTAGGCAATCACCTTTGCCCTACATCTGGGGACTCAGGGTCGTCGAGCTCCCCAAGATGGCATTGGCATCTAATCCCTTGCCTCAGACCCCTCGACACTGATTGGCTGTTTCCAAACCCCTGAACGGCTCCTGATTGGACTGTTCAGGAACCATCCCTGATTGGCTACTTTTACAAAACCAAATTTGAATATCCCCTCTGATTGGCTGAAACCTGTATGGGGTGACTGCCTCTGATTGGTCCCCGGTAGCCCCAAAAGAGTATATAAGGGCAGTACACAAAGCAGTCTGGGTCCATTCCATCGACCAGGACAGACAAGGAAGAAATAAAGAGCTGTTGAAGCAGAGCACTCAGAGTCTTCATTTGGAAGAAAAGAAGCAAGGAGCCACCATGGGCAGAAGCCCTTGAGCCTGCCTTTCTCAAGGCTTCTCAGAGCAGCCGTGGGCATAGCCTCCTTTCCAGGTGGCACAGCTCCTGGGTGCCCGGCTCCCCCATACCAAAAGATGGGTCTTTGGCTGCCGATTCCTGCTCATGGCCAGAGCGAGTCCAGGTGTAGGGCGGCACCCCACAAAGTAATGTTCACAACCCGAGAGCAGATTCCATGTCTCGTTTATGAGTGTTCTTTTTCTACCATTAATAAATGCGACATGGGAAATTCCCAGTTTGTTAAAGTGAAAATTAAGGTGTATAGGAAAAGGAAATGGTTATCTCATCCCAAACTATGCTCTTTGTTAATTTATCACTGCCATTCTTTACAATGTGAGCTTTCCTATTGCATCAGAAACACCATTTCCTCTATGTGAGTTGATTTCCTCGTGAACTTTCAGGAATATATCTCCTGGGAAAAATGAGGTTGGTCAGCATTTGTTTTACCAAATGCACAGGTATCTGGATCATGGTTTGGAGAAGGCATATAACCAATTGCTTTTCATGGTCTCTCAATCCATTCAGAAATTAGGCAAATCAACTTCAAATATGTTGTGACTCTAACGAGATGTGACGGACATGATTACTGAACACTGTCCCAGTGTCTGAGGGTTTCCCAGCACCTGGTGGGAGACCTTCAAGGGGACAATACTGATAACAATAAGGATGGCACAAACATGACTTAGGAATAGAAATGAGAGCTTTGGGGGGAGGGCGTTTGAGCAAACAGCCAAGAGAGCTAACACATGGTGTGACAGCTGAGATCAATCTCAGGGATCTGATATAAATTTGGCGATCCAGGGCACAGCCAGGGAAGGCCCACCTGCAAAGGGGTCTCATGGGTTGTTCAGAATGCTGACTGGAAGACCCAGGGTGCGTGATGAATGTGAGGGACGAAGAATGTGGGACAGCAGTGGGAGTCCTGTGACCGGTTCCTATTGAGGGAATGATGCCTTTAATCCCAGTCCCACTTCTCCCAGAAAAACCTAACTACTCAAAAAAAGAGGTTGGAACTTACCAAAATAAACATTGGACCCAAGATTCTAGAGGATGGTGGAGACACCTTGCTTACTCAGATCCACCAAGCCTCTCCCTTGGGGACTACCAAACTAAGTCAGCTTGTCACCACTAGATTCTACATTCCTGGGATCACCTCTACAACTGAGGACATCACCTCCAGATGTGCTACATGTGCCCAGGTAAACACTGGACAAACATCCAAACAACAAGAAGTAAGGTACTGGGGTAACCAACTGGGAGAACATTGGGAACTAGACTTTACAGAGATTAAAAGAAGCTGTTATGGCTATAAATATTTACTAGCATTTGTTGACACCTATTCTGGATGGACTGAATCATTTTCAACCAAATATGAGACAGCACAAATTGTACTAAAGAAATTAATACAGAAAATAATCCCTTGATTTGGCATCCCATTGTCTCTGGGGTCCAACAATGGCCCAGCCCTCATGACCAGCATTTCTAAATTAGTAAGACATTCGATATAGATTGGAAACTCCATTGCATGTATAGAGCACAGAGTTAAGGACAGGTGGAAAGGATGAATAGAGCTTTAAAAGAGACTTTAACTAAATTAACCTTGGAGACTGGTGCTGGGTGGCCTGACCTCCTACCTTTCACTCTTATGTGCATGAGATGCACCCCCTCTGGACTCGGGTTCAAGCCATATGAGATGCTTTTTGGGCAACCTTGTCCCCCATTACCATGGATATCAGATGACTTGAAAGTTGAAATCTCTAACCAGATCTTACTTGAGTCCATCCGGGCACTACAGGAGACAAGAGGCCAGATCCATCAAATGATACAGGCCACCAGTCCTCCTCCTCTTTCTGCCTCACCCCTTCACCCCTTACAGCCTGGAGATCTTGTCTTTGTCTGCAGATTCACCTCTAAGTCATTGGAACCTCTCTGGAAGGGTCCCTTTCCTGTGATCCTGACAACTCCCACTGTGATAAAGGTTGCTAGATGCTCACATTGGATCCACCACACTCAACTGAAGGCTGCACCTCTTGACCCCAATACCCCATCGGACTCCAGAACTTCGCAGTGATGGCGAGTCTCCACCACCACGGATCCCATCAAGATAAGACTATCTCGGCCATAATCTTGTGTATCTGTTTGTGCTCTTATCTATCCCCCTCCCAGGCTGTTAACCTACACATAGGGACATATAATGCCCCTCAGCCCCAAAATTGGACTTGGTCTCTCTGAACTCAATTACTGGAGAGACTATTCAACAGTTGGTTACAGACAAACAGCCTGTTTTTAAGACAGATTTATGTAAACTTGGCTTGCCTGAGAAACATGTCAGAAGACTGGTGCAGGGTTATCCATACCGATATAATAACAAGCTTGACTGGGAGAAAAAATTATTGGCCGATTCATATCTATGCTTGTAGAGCTGGCCAGGGTCCCAAGTGTGCAGGAGAGATGGGGGGAAACTGCCATTACTGGGGATGTGAGTCCATCGCCCCCTGGAAAAATGTGGACCCCTGCTTAGCCATTCAGAAAGATAAAAATGCCACCTGCCATTCCCTAGGGACATGTGACCCATTGACCCTGACTGTGAAGAACTGGGAAAAACCACATTCAGCATGGGAAACTGGTGAACATGGACTGTTCTATGAAGATGGAAGGGACCACAGCACGGACATAGTTATCTAGAAAGGTAGCCGCCCTGTTCCTGCAAGGCCTATTGGTCCTGTGTACTCAAAAAGGGAACCGGGTCCCAATAATGAGACAGTCCCAAGTAGGACACCAGCCCCCATAATCCCTTGATGGTCTCCTTATTTGAAAGCTTTGACTGCTATGTACTCTTGCTTAAACAGTCTCACCCAAACCTAACTCAAGATTGCTGGCTCTGCCTATGCCCAGAGCCGCCATTTTTTTTGTTGGAATAGGATAGAATGAATCTTTCTCAAATGTTCAAAATGTATCAGCTTCCCAGTGTAATTGGAATATGCCAAAATTATCTCTGGGGGACATCACTCCAGCTGGACTATGCTTGAAGAGTCATGGGTTAAGTCACACCCAAAATGATCACCTATGTGCCTCCACTACCCTCAGAGATAATGAATCTTGTGGATATCTTAAAGCTCCAAATGACTCCTGGTGGGCTTGCACTTTGGGAATCACCAAGTATGCATTTCAAACATTATTAATCTCCACCCCTGAAATATGCATCTTAGTCCATATCATTCCTCAGGTTTATGTTTATGATGGGAAAGCAAGGTGAGACCACCTTGGATTCTAGTCCAGCCCCTCTCGGTGCTCCACAGTAAGAGAACTCCCATCTTGGCACCTGTACTCATGGCAGCGGGCACTGCAGGGTCTGCTGCTTTAGGAGCAAGTTCCCTGGCCCCACAGGACACAAACTTCAAGGCTCTCAGTTCACAGGTGGCAGGAGACTTAGGTCTTTTAGCACAGTCAGTATCTAAACTTAACAACAGGTCAATTCTCTGGCAGAAATGGTCTTACAGAATAGGAGAGGCTTAGACCTAATCTTTATCAAGGAAGGTGGTCTCTGTCTGGCATTAGGAGATGACTGCTATTTTTATGCTAATCAATCTGGAGTTATTCGTGACACTGGCCACCCTGAAAAAGAATTTACAGACGGGGTACATACAGTAAGACTACGGAGGAGGAGAACTAGTATTGGTCTCTGTTCTCTTGGTCTCCCTGGCTAACTACTTTATTGTCTGCTCTAGCTGGCCCTTTAATATTATTATTAATGGCAGTCACTTTAGGGCCCTGCATAATTAACAAAATGATGTCTTTTGTGTGGGAATGAATTTCGTCTGTGAGACTATTAGTGTTACAACAACAGCCTAGGTATAATCCTCTAGGTCCAGATAAAGATCAAGAGTCAAGGATTTAACTCATGTACTTAAAACCAGTGGGGAATGAGAGAGCAGGCCTAAGGTCACTTTAAAATCACTCTGGTTCCTTGAAAACCAGCCCTCAACAAAAGCTAATAAGGGCAGCTGTGTTACAAGATGGCTGTGCCTGCTGAAGGGCTGGATTAAGAAAAAGATGGTGTCGCAAGATAACCTTGTAAAAGCTCAAATTTGGGGAATTTCTATATAGGGCTGAGCTCTGGGAAATGGAAACTTACGTTGTACTCCCCCTCTCCCTTAACCACTGCATTCTGCGTCTTTATTTCTGCTTTGCTGCCCCAATAAAACCCAGACTGACCAGATCTGAGCTGCTATTCCCTCCAAATCAACTCCTGGAACTAGGGGCAGCCGGCTGGCCAGTCTAGAGCTAAAATAAGTCTGTTCTTCCTGTTTCTGATTCATTAGTATCTCCAAGCATTTTTTTCTGAGTATGAACAATTGGTTACAACACTGTGGCAACCGGACACCCAAGCCAGGGCCCTCAGTGGAGAAGGCTACAGCCAGACCCATGTTGAAGGAGATAGCTCCTCTTTCGATCCACCCTCCAGAGACCAAGACGCCTGGAGTCAGGCAAGGCAGCTGGAAAGCCCCTCACTGACTCTGATGGGAGCCATGAAGACATGGGCATCCTGGCAGGCAGGAAGGATCAGAGCCAAGGCAATTTGGGGTCATCCACATAAAACCAATACATTCAGCATCACCTCTGATTGTATCCAACATGTTTCTCCATCTTCCTTTGCCTCTTTACCAAGACATAAAAATATTTAGGCCTGGCATGGTAGCACATGCCTGTCATCCTAGCAGCTCAGAAGACAGAAGCAGGAGGATCATGAGTTCAAGGCCAGGGTCAGCCTGCACAACTTAGTAGATCATGCCTTGTAGTAAAAAAAAAAAAATCAAAATGATCTGGGAGTGCAGCCCAGGGGTGGAGCACTTGCAAAGTGTGTGCGAGGCCCTGGGTTCAATCCCCAAGTACCACAAATATAAAACAAAGGAAAGAAAGGAAAGGAAAGGAAAGGAAAGGAAGGAAGGAAGGAGGAAGGAAGGAAGGAAAAGTAAAGGAAAGGAAAGGAGAAAGAAAGGAAGAAAGAAAAAGGAAGAAAGAAAGAAAGGAAAGAAAGACAAAATTTAATATCACCACAGTAATAATTTAACATTAAAATGACCATCTTGACCACGGAGTCAAACATCCTTTGCATAGCTACAATAGCACATTTAATAACTTCATACCTGTTTCCAGGCAGGTCTGCCCCATCCGACCAAGTGGAGCGCTGTGTGACCACACATTCCTGTGCATTCTCACGCTCTGCTTATAGTGGGCGAATAATTCATGCTTCCCCCAGAAATGAAACAATGAATGAATGAAGGGGCATTTGTGCCACCACCCAGGTGACTTTCAATCAACATTTTAAAAATCCTTTTGTAAAGCCCAGAGCCCCTGCTGTATTGATGAAAACAGGTGGGAGAAACCCCAAGTGTATACACGAACAAATGGTTCAGATTTTAGAAGACCTTTGACCTTGGCTCTGTCTAGCATTTCCACAGTAAAGGAAGCATGGAAGACATTATTTAGGTGAATGTCTCTCCCGGGCCTTGCTCACCTTCTCAGCATTATTTCCATTGGATTCACAAGCTTTTCAGGAGTGAGACAGTGCTGACAAACTCCTCTGGACTAGGTTGGCCCTAGTGGCTTCATTTCAGGTAATAAGCTTAACTAGACCAAACTATGGCTGGGATTTAGCTCAGTTGGTAGAGCACTGCTCTGCAGTCTCTGAGGCCCCAAGTTTGATTCCCAGCACCATAACAATGGGAGAAGGATGTGGCAACCCACTCCCCAGGTAATCCTGAAACAATCAGCTGCTGAAAACCCTATGAGGGTCAACTATGAGTCGGACATGACTTGATGGCACCTAACAGCAACAAGAAGACCAAAATACACAGGGGTCTAGCCCAGTGTCTCTTTTCCTTCATGCTTCCTTTGTAAGCAGAAGAGAGTAAGTGGGACCTAGGCTCCTTATCTAGCCATGCCACTCCTAAGCCGGGGCCCAGCTCCCCATCTTTACTCTAATTGGTTAACTAAGCCTTCTTGACTCCAGTAGGAATTTGCTAATAAGAAATGCCTTTTTAAGGAAGTGTAATAAATATGAAACTATTGGCAATTGGTGAGTGCTTTTATACATAAGAATGCTGGCAGAACAAACCTTTGTTAAAAAAAAAAACATAACTTGTGGAAAATATAAGCAGTTATGTGAATGGGAATTCTACAACCTTTAGGCAAAGTGAAACTCCATCGTGTTGTTGTTTTTGTTGTTATGTGCCGTCAATTCTGACTCATGTTGTTGTTGTTAGGTGCCGTCGAGTCGGTTCCGACTCATAGCGACCCTCTGTACAACAGGGGAAACACGATTGTCAGTGCTTCTCTGCTGTTCATAGGGTTTTCAATGGCAGATTGATTTTTGGGAGGGGGTTGCCACGTCCTTCTCCCAAGCCTACAGCACCTGGTGTTCTCAGGTGGTCTCCCATCCAGGTACTAACCAGGCCTGACCCTGCTTAGCTTCCGAGATCTGACGGGATCGGATGCCACAGGGCTACCGCTGCAGGCTCTGACTCATAGTGACCCTGTATATAACAGAACGAAACACTCCTTGACACTGTGCCATACCTGGCACTAGGTCAGTGCTTCTTTGATATTCACAGGGTTTTCAATGGTGGATTTCTTTTACATTACATATCCATCCTACAGGATCAGGAGAGAGGACACTTATTTTAGAGTTACTATTTTCTCTGTGCCTGCCGCAGTAGCCCTGTGGCATCCGATCCCGTCAGATCTCGGAAGCTAAGCAGGGTCCGGCCTGGTTAGTACCTGGATGGGAGACCGCCTGGGAACACCAGGTGCTGTAGGCTTGGGAGACGGACCCAGCAACCCACTCTCAAAAAACAGTCAGCTATTGAAAACCCTGTGAACACCAGAGAAGCACTGACAATAGTGTTTCACCTAATAACAACATTTTCTCTCTGTGTGCGGCACTTGGGGGTGGAACCCAGGCCTGGCACATACTTTGTAAACTCACCCCAGCCCAGTTTTTACTTTTTATCTTGAGACTGGGTCTTCATAAGTTATACAGGCTGCCTCTGCCCTCCAGCTTGCAATCTTCCTGCCTCCACCTCCCAAGTCATTGAGATTATAGTCGTGGTGTCACTGTGCCCAGCTAAACATACACAGACTTCCTTTAGATCAGTGCTGGGATTGAACTCAGGTCATTGAGCATGCTAGGCAAGTGCTCTACCACTGAGCCACTTCCCTAGCCTTGCCTACAAAATATTTTATAGATAAGAAATGACCAAACACTTATAAACTGAAGGTAATGAACATAGAAAATATATTTAGGCAAAGAGAGGGATTTTAATGTGCTTCTAAGAAAGTTTATATGTAACAGTTACATCACAGCTTGTTCTTGTTCTTCATGATATTCTAGTTCAGTGAAAAAAGTTTTGGGAAACCTTCATAAATAGACCTCGTTAATTTTCCTACAAGGTGGCACATTAATAAACAAGTCAAGAGTCCATGCATATTTCTTTCAAAAAAGATGAAATTGTAGGAAATATATTTTAAAATTTTGTTTATACCAATCTAGTAGGGACTATTGGGCATACCCCGCTAAAATATATGTAAAACTCTGCCTCAAATGAGATTGTAAATAAAACAAGAAAGACTAGGAAACTCTCACCCACCAAAAACTAATCCATAAAATACTATTATTGTTATTATGTGCCATTGAGTGGGATCCAACTCAGAGTGACACTATATATAGCAGAACAATACACTACCCCACAATGTGCCATACATACCATCTTTTTAAAATATTTGAGCCTATTGTTGCAACCATTGTGTTTCTCCTCATGTTGAGTCATGCCATATCAGCAAATGGAGGTCTTGGGGGCTTTACTCCATCCTCGTCACTATTAAGATTGACTCTACTTTGAGAGAGCTGGGATTTAGCTCAGTTGGTAGAGTGCTACTCTTTGGGAGAAGGACCTGACAGCCCACTCCTGATACAATCCTGAAACAATCAGCTACTAAAGACCTATGAATAGCAGAGAAGCCCTGACAATGTGGGCATGGCACAGTGTCAGACAGTGTTTCATTCTGTTATACATGGGGTAAATATAAGTAGGACAAAACTCAATAGCACCTAACAACAGCAACAACTATTTTCAGGAGGTAACTCTTCCGCAGTAATTTCTTGAATAAATTCCAACCTGGGAGGCTCATTTTACAGCATAATATTCGACAGTACTTCTCTGCTACTCATAAGGTTTTCAATGGCTAATGGTATCTGGAGTTGGCTGCCAGGTCCTTCTCCCTAATCTCTCTTATTCTGGAAGCTTAGCTGAGATCCACCATGGGTAGCCCTGCTATACTTGTGGCATAGCTTTCAATATCACAGCAACACACAAGCCCCTATAGCACAAGCTGCCATACGTGTGGGGGATAAAAATAGTATTACAAGGCTAGAACATGACAAGGTCTTAACTACTCAAAGTTGTTATAAGGTGCTGTCAAGTTGGGTTTGACTAAGAGCAACCTGATGTACAACAGAATAAAACACTCCTTGACATTGTGCCATACCCAGGACTATGTCAGCACTTCTCTGCTATTCATAGTGTTTTCAATGGCTGATTTTTTCATTATTATTTAGGGAGTGGGCTGCCAGGTTCTTCTCCCGTCTTTTGTGGTGCTGGGGATTGAACTCAGGGTCTCAGGGCACATAGAGCAAGCACTGTACCAACCGAGCTAAATCTCAACCTCTAATTATTCAATATAAGCAATTAATTGGGGCTGGGATTTAGCTCAGTTGGTAGAGCGCTGCACTGCAGTCTCTGAGGTCCCGAGTTCAATTCCCAGCATGGCAAAGATGGGAGAAGGACCTGGCAATCCACTCCCAAGGCAATCCCGAAACAATCTGCCATTGAAAACTCTATGAGGGTTGCTATGAGTCGGATAGCGACTCGACAACACCTAACAACAACAACAACAACAACAAGCAATTAATTAAAAGGATAAAAAGTTATAAAAAAGGGAAATGTATGCTACCCTGATTTTTAAAGATATTTTGCCATCAAGTAGACTTGGGCTGGGATTTTCAGCACACTGCCATCCTTTGTCACCCAGGCTGCCTCACCTCCCAGCATCCTCACCAATATCCACTCCATGGTTCTTTGAGGATATCCTGTGCTGCCCTTGTCCCAATCCTTCCACTGCTCAGGCCATCTCCTCTATTTCCTGGACCATCACTGTCATTTAGTAGCTTGCCTGCTCATATCTACTTTTCCCTCCTCCATTCCATTCAGCCAGAAACTTTCAAAATATAAATCTTGTCCTGCCCAAGTGAAATCCCTTTCTGACTTCCCCTCACTGTTAGGGTCTGGGATTTAGCTCAGTTGGTAGAGTGCTTTGCTGCAGTCTCTGAGGTCCCGAGTTCGATTCCCAGCACCGCAAAAATGGGAGAAGGATGTGGCAATCCACTCCCAAGGCAATCCCGAAACAGTCAGCCATTGAAAACCCTATGAGGGTCACTATGAGTGGGACTTGACTCGAGGGCACCTAACAACGACAACTTGCTGTTAGAGCAATGTCCACAGGTTCAGGACCTTGGAGAGTGGCTTGCTTTCAGGACTTGTCTCTTTTTATGTCTAACCACTCTTTTTTGTTCTTTTCTACTTTCCTTTTTTCTTCTCTCCTTGTCTTCCTCCTTCCTTCCTTCCTTCCTTTTTCTCTCTTCTCTTCTCTCCTTGTCTTCCTTCCTCCTTCCTTCCTTTTTCTCCCTTCTCTTTCTCTTTCCAGTATCCCCTCCTCCACTCCCTCCTCTTCCCATCCTTCTCTTCCTCCCCAACCACTTTCATTTCTTAATCTCTGTCCTCTAGGCACATGGGCTGCACACAATCTTCGCACCCACTTCACTCACTCCTTGCACATGGGTCCTTACTTGCTACTTCCATTGCCTTAAATGCACTCCCATATCTCCTCCGTTGAAAAATAAAGACAAACCAAAACTCTGTGTTGAAGCGCAATGTGTACAGAGAAGTACATAGCCATGGTACGTAATTGAACTACCACAAAGTGAACACATTCACGTCATTGCAGCCAGGTCAGGAAGTAGAAAATTCAAGATGTCTCAAAGGCTGTCTGGTGTGCTCTTCCACTGACCAAATCCTTACTTCCTGGGGCAACCATGCTAGCTCTGGAGAGTTGTGAACTCGACATAAGTGGAATCAGACAAAGCACACTCTTGACTCTGGCTTCTTCATTAAGGCTTATGCTTGGGAGATTCACCAAAGCTCTGTGTAGCAGCAGCTATCACGATCCTCGCTGGTATGCCCTTACCAGAAAACTGTATGAACAACCAGGAATCAGTCATATAGAGTGCCGGAAAATGAGCCTCCCAGGTTGGAAGGCACTCAAAGACTGCTGGGGAGGATCTGCCTCCCCTGAGTAGAATCTACCTTAATGATGGAAATGGAGTACAGCACCAGGAACCTCCATTTGCTGATGTGGCACAATTCAAAAGGAGAAGGGAAACAGTAAATATCCATTAATAATTGGAACATGGAGTCTACATAGTATGCATCTAGGAAAACTGTTGTTGTTGTTGTTAGGTGCCGTCGAGTCAGTATCCGACTCATAGCAACCCTCTGTACCACAGGGGAAACACTATTGTCAGTGTTTCTCTGCTGCTCATAGGGTTTTCAATGGCAGATTGATTTTTGGGAGGGGGTTGCCAGGCCCTTCTCCCAACTAGGAAAATTAGATATCATCAAAAGGGAAAAGGAGTACATAAACATTCTAGGCATCAGTGAGCTAAAATGGACCCGCATGGGCCACTTTGTATCAGATAATCATATGGTTTACTATGGTAGAAATGACAAATTAAAAAGAAATGAGGTTGCATTCATCATCAAAAAAGAAATCTCAAGATCTGTCCTGAAGTACATTGTTGTCAGTGATATAATGATATCCATATGTCTACAAGGAAGGTCAGTTATTATTATTCAAATTTAGGCATCCACCACTAAGACCACAAATGAAGAAAGGGAAGGTTTCTGCCAGCTTCTGCAATCTGAAATAGATCAAACATGCAATCAGGATGTACTGATAACTATTGGTGACTGGAATGCAAAAGATGGAAACAAAGACAGAGGCCCAGTAGTCAGAAAATATGACCCTGCTGACAGAAACAATGCTGGAGATTGCATGATAGAATTTTGTCAGACCAACAACCTTTACATTGCAAGTACATTTTTTCACCAACATAAATGGCTACCATACACGTGGAATTCACAGGTGGAAAATACAGGAACAAAAGTGACTACATTTGTGGAAAGAGATGATGGAAAATCTCAAAATCAAAAGTCAGAACAAGATTAGGTAATGATGGTGGATCAGACCATCAATTGCCATATGGCTATGAAGAAATTAGAACAAGTGTATGAGAGCCAAGTTATGACCTTGAGTATATCCCACCTGAGTTCAGAGCCACCTCAAGAACTGGTTTGATGCATTAGACACTAATGATTGAAGACCAGACAAGTTGGGGCAGGACATCAAAGATATCATTCATGAGGAAAGCAAAAGGTTTTAAAAAGACTGGAAAAAATGACCAAAGTATATGTCAAAAGGGAGTCTGAAATTTGCCTTTGAATGTCAAGCAACTAAAGTAAAAGGAAGACATGACAAAGTTACAGAACTAAACAGAAAATTTCAAAGGACAGCTCAAGAAGATAAAATCAAATATTATAATGACATGTGAAAAGAGCTGGAGACAGAAAACCAAAAGGGAAGAATATGCTCTGTTTTTCTCAAGCTTAAGGAATTGAAAAAAATTCAAGCCTCAAGTGGCAATAGTGAAAGATTCTACAGTGAAAATATTAAATGATATAGGAAACATCAAAAGGAGATGGAAGGAATAATCAGAGTCATTATACAAAAATAAATTGGTGGATGACCAACCATTTCATGAGGGTGCATATGATCAGGAACCAGAAGAAATGGCAGCTCCCTTGAAGGAATTGGTGAAACTCAAGGCTCCAGGAATTGGTGGAATAACAACTGAGATGTTTCAACAAACAGATGCAGCAGTGGAGGTTCTCACTTGTTTATGCCAAGAAATTTGGAAATAGCTACCTGGCCAACTGACTGGAAGAGATCCATATTTGTGCCTATTTCTAAGAAAAGGAATCCAACTGAATGTGGAAAGTATTGAAGAATATCATTAATATCACACACAAGTAAATTTTCTAAAGATCATTCAGAAGTGTCTGCAGCAGTATATAAACAGGGAACTGATGGAAAATCAAGTCAGATTCAGAAGAGGGCATGGAACCAGGGACATCATTGCTGATGTTAAATAGATGTTAGCTGAAAGCAGAGAATACCAGAAAGATGTCTAATTATGTTTAATTGACTATGCAAAGGCATTTGACTGCGTAGATCATAACAAATTATGGATAACACTGTGAAGAATGGGAATACCAGACCACTTAATTGCACTCATGGAGAATCTGTGCATAGATCAGGAGGCAGTCATTTGAACAGAAAAAGGAAACAGTGCCTTGTTTAAAGTCAAGAAAGATGTGCAGCAGGGTTGGATCCTTTCACCATACCTCTTCAATCTCTATGCTGACCAAATAGCCTGAGAAGCTGGACTTTGTGAAGAACGTGGCATCAGGATTGGAGGAAGACTCGTTAACAACCTGTGTTATGCAGATGACTCCACTCTGCTTGCAGAATGTGAAGAGGATTTGAAACATTTTCTGATGAAGAGCTAATAACACAGCCTTCACAGCAGATTGTGCCTCAATGCCAACAAAACAAAAATCCTTAAAACTGTGTCATTAAGCAACTTTATGATAAATGGAGAAAAGATTGAGGTTGTCCAAAATTTTGCTTTACTTGGTTCTATAATCAACACTGTGGAAATAGCAGTGATGGAATAAAAAAACACACTGTATTGGGAAAAGCTATTATAAAAGACCCCTTTAAAGTACTGAAAAGTAAAGACATCACTTTGAAGGTGAAGGTGAGCCTGACTCATGCCATGGTATTTTCAGTCACATCATAGGATTGTGAAAGCTGGACATTGAATAAGGGCCAAAGGAGAATTGATACTTTTGAATTATGGTACTAGAGATGAATTTTGAATATACCATGGACTGCCAAAAGAACCAATAGATCCATCCTAGAAGAAGTGCAACCAGAGTGCTCCCTGGAAGCAAAGATGGCTAGACTGTATTTTATGTACTTTTGGGCATGTTGTCAGAAGGGATCAATCCCTGGAGAAGGACATCATGTTTAGGAGAATGGCAGGTCAATGAAAAAAAGGAAGACCCTCAGCTAGATGAATTGACACAGTGGCTGCAGCAATGGGCTTAAACATGAAAAAGATCCTTTGCCTGGCACAGAATCAGGGAGTATTTCATTCTGTTGTGCATAGGGTTGCTGTGAGTCAGAACTGAGTTGAGGACACCTAACAACAACAACAACAATAACAACAACAACAACAACAATTCATGCTATTGCTGAGTGACCAGAATTTTCTGCTAGTTAGCTGCTACCACATTAATGCTGTCACAAATGTTTTTATACAAGTCTTTTGATCTACATGTATAAACTTGTCTCAGGGCTATCTACCTAGAAACTGAATTGATTAGAAGATATATATTCTTACCTTTAGAAGATACTGACAAAAGTGTTTATACAAAATTACTCTCCAAGAAGCAGAATGTGATTTTCTTCTTCCTCACTTTCTTTGTAATGTTTGATATTGTCAGGTTATATCTATTTCTATATCTATCTATCTATCTATCTATCTATCTATCTCTATGTATCTATCTATGTAATGTTTCTGTGATGAGAATATACTCATATCTAGGAAATATTTCATATGCTATTAGTCATGTAGAAATTTTCTTTTATTAAATATCTGTTAATTTTTTCCCATTTGTTAAGTATAGAGGGCGAATTGTTTTTCCTTGTGTATTTGTAAAAAAAAAAATTCACTGTATCTGGGATCCCCCACATGTCTATCCACTTGTCATGTTGTGGGGACTTGCACATTGCTATGATGCTGAAAGCTATGCCACTGGTATTACAGATACCAACAGGGTCACCCATGGTGGAAAGATTTCAGCTGAGCTTCCAGACTAAGACAGACTAGGGAGAAGGACCCAGCAGCCCAGTCCCAAAATAATTAGCCATTGAAAACCCTATGAATAGCATAGAAGCACTGTCAGATTCAGTGTTGGGAAATGAACACCCTAGGTTGGAAGGAATGGGAGAAGGATGTGGCAGTCCACCCCTAAAACAATCCTGAAACAGCCATTGAAAACCCTACGAGGGTCACTGTGAGTCAGACCTGAATTGATGTCACCTAACAACATCAACAGGTTGGAAGGAATTCAAAAGACTGGGGAAAAGTTGTCTCCTCAAAGTGTGTTGTTGTTGTTGTTAGGTGCCATTGAGTCGGTATCCGACTCATAGCGACCCTCATAGGGTTTTCAATGGCTGACTGTTTCGGGATTGCCTTGGGAGTGGATTGCCAGGCCCTTCTCCCATTTTTGTGGTGCTGGGAATTGAACTCGGGACCTCAGAGACTGCAGCACAGCGCTCTACCAACTGAGCTAAATCCCAGCCCCCTCAAAGTATAGTCAATTTTAATGTTGGGAATGGAGTAAAGCCCCTGAGATGTCCTTTTGCTCTTGTGGCATGACTCAAAATGAGAAGAAACACAGGAGTTGCAACAATGGGCTCAAACATAAAAAGGATCACGTACATAGCACAATATTGGATAGTGTTTCATTCTGTTATACATAGGGTTGCTATGAGTCAGACCTGACTCCATAGCACCTAACAACAACAACAACATATCCAGGATATAAATCCTTTGTCAGTCATTAAGTATTTGCAAATATACTCTACTAGTCTTTAAGTTGCAATAACATGATGTCTTTTTTTTCATTCAGAATATTATGCTTGATTTTTTTAAAACTCAGCCTTGCCTGACACATCAATTTCATTTAGCTTTTTGAATTGCATCACATATTTATTTTCAATTTAATAAATAAGAATGCTCATATTTACTATTTTCCTTTTCTACTTTCTATTTTATTTGGTGTTCTGACATCTAAATCATTGAGATGTTAGATTATGTAGTGGCTACCTTAAATTTTTTTTGTAATTTTTATGGTCAATGGATTATTTAGAAGTCATTTAAAACATTTAGAGGTTCCTTAGCATATTTTTATCTTAATTTCTAGCTTAATTTCATTGTAGAGAAAATACACTAAGAATCTCAATTGTAATTTCTGATGATGTATATTTATTTTCAAATATATGGTGATTTGGGGAAAATCATCTATAAATTGAGCAGAGGTAAGGCATTTGCTAAGACTACACAAGTAGTTTCTGTATTTCTCAACTAGATCACATTTGGTTTTCAAATCTTCTAGATCCTTTTTGACTACTGTTTGCTTGTCCTTTCAATTTTTTTTTTGTTGTTGTTTGTTTGTTTGTTTTATTGGTCCTGGGGGTTGAGCCCAGGGCCTCATGCCTGCATGCTCTGCAAGTGCTGGACCACTGAGCTGCACCCTCAGCCCATTTTTTTTACTTTTTGAGCCAGGGTCTCACTAAGTTACACAGACTGCTTCTGGTCTCAAACTCGCGATCCTCCTACCTCTGCCTCCTGAGCCGCTGGGATTACAGGTGTGCGCCACCGTGCCCGGCTCCTTTCAGTTATTCAAAGAACTGCGGTAAAATCTAAGATTATAGATATGGCTAGTTTCTCCTTTAATTCCATCAACTTTTGCTTTTTATGTTTTGGAGCCATATTTCTAGGTGCATGCTAATTTAGGATTATGAACTCTGGTTAGATAGTTATTTTATTATGAAATGACCCAATTTACTTTTCATAATGTGCTGTTTCTTGACTTTCAGTTATATTTGCACAGCCCCATGTACACTGACTTTATTTACTGTTTTCATGTATGTAATTTATTCTCATTTTATTTGCAGCATTTTTTGTCCTATCTTATACAGGTTTGTATGTGTATGTCTGTGTGTCTGTGTGTGTGAGTTCCATGTATTTATCTGTTAATCCAGTCTGAGAATCTTTTCCTCTTAACCTAAGTGTCCAATCCATTTGCATTAATGCAGTTACTGATGTATTAGTGTTTCAATCAGTCATCTTGATTTTTTATTTATTTTTAAATTAAGTACCTTTGTTGAATGTCCTTCCTTGTTATTACTGAACAATTCTTATCATTCTTTCAATGTTTACCTCAGCAGTTCAAAACGTACCCTTAATATAAGAGCTAAAATATATTGAAAATTATATTAACTTAAATGGCTATTATTGTTTGATAATTATATTAATACATTTACAATTCTCCAGGTTAATGAAGAATGTAGAGTCATTTAACAAAACCCTGTCTTTCATCCTATTATTTATCATGAATTATATATATGTGTGTGTTTTTCTAATTATTGTTCTATATACCCAATATTCATTTGTATTTACTCATACATTTACCCTGTCCATTCTTTCTTTAACATCTCTTTTTCTCATCTGTGATTACGTTTCTCTGATATGAAGACTTCCCTTAGTCTTGCTTTTCATAGAAGTTTACAGGTGACATATTTTCTAGATTTCAGGTTCTCAGAAACTGCTTTTATTTTGCCTTTGTGTTTGAAGAATCAGAGAGAACATCGATTTCTAGGCGGGCAACTGTTTTCTTTCTGTAGGTGGCAATGGTATCTCTTTGTCTCCACCTTCCACTGCTGCTACGTCCGCCATTAGTGTTAGTATTACTTTTTGGGAGGTAATACACACTCTGTTCTTGCCTGCTTTTAAGACTTCTGTTGTCTTCAGTTTTTAGAAATTTTACTCTGACATCCTCCCAATGTGTTTTATTTGTTTGTTTCCATCTGTCTGGCATTCATGTACTTCCTAGATCTGTTTGCTTATGCTTCTACTTCTGAAATGCTCTTAAACATAGCAATGTTTCTTTCCTATTTTCTCCCGCCACTTCTGGAACTTTCCTTACTCCTACGTTAGATGTCGTCAGTATGCAAGATGGGGCATATACACCTATTAGGCATGTTACCCTCTTTTCTGTATTTTCCATCTGTAACCACAAACTTGAGTATTTTTGCTCATTTACCCTTCCTTCCTCTGTATGATTCTGCTGTTAAACCCATCCAGTGCATCCTTAATTTTGTGCTTTAAATTCTTTTCATTTAGAATATTTCTATTTGATTCTTCATTGTTTCCACTTGGTGGTATAAGTCTCCATCTTGTCATTTGTCTTGTTAAAAACATGCCAATTACCCGTCTTTAAATCCATGTCTGACCCCTTCTTCCGCGTCTGGTTACTCTCTTTCTCTGCGCATGCCAGTACGAGTGCCATTTGTCCTTTTGCCGTTTTGGCTGTCTTTTCGCTTGGTGACTTTAGACGAGTGGCTCAAGTCTTCGGTGTCTTCGTGTGGACCGTGTGGATTGCACCACTGACTTGAGGGCTCATCTCCAGTTCTTTGCTCTCCGGGCACAGGGCCATGGGGTCTACTCAACCCCAGCGTGGCTTTCGAGGCTGTAAAATCTGCCAGCCCAAGTCCATGCAGATTCTCACCCCCGAGCTGTCATGTGCAAAGGCACAAAGTTTTGCCCCTGAAGTCCCCACCTGTCTGTCCTTCCATCTCTGTTGTCCTTGTCTCTCATGTTCTCCCTTCCTTGGCAGCTGTTCAGTGACTTCCACCTCTCTCAGGGCTCCTTAGAATGTTCTGTAACCTTCACCTGCTGTTCTGGGACAGGGCCCCATCTCCTGTCCCTCCTTTATCAGGGTTCGCTCGTCCACACCCCAGGGAGGCTGGCCAGAGGTCCCTGTGTGGAATAACCACTCCATGAAGAGCGCTCATGATTCTGGGCAATTCTACCTTGTGCTGTTTGCCAAAGTTGAAAATCTATTTTTATTCCTCTGATTCGACCTTTTTAACCTCTGAAACTGGATTTTAAGCCTTGTAAGAGATGAGTCAATGGTTTCACTTTTTATTTTAAAATAAGAATGCCTCAAACATAGCTTTAAATGAATACATTTTTAAATGCCACAGATATCTAGCTGTACACTTCTGGTAAGTCAAGATAAAAGCTCAATTATACTTATTTATTCAATATACAAGTCTTTGAAACATGGTTCAAAAGAAGGCTTAAAGAAATACATTTTTTTCTCTTTTTTGTGATCCTAGGAGCCTGAACTCAGGGTCCTGCACGTATTTTATAAGCATTCTACCACTGAGATGCACTCCCGATCCGTTTTTAATTTTTTTATATTTACTCAAGACCTTGCTAAATTATATAGGCTGACTCTGGCCTTGAATTCAAGATCCCCCTGCCTCTATATACAAAGTCCCTGGGATTATAGGCATGCATGTTGCCTCAAAAATACTTTCTTTACAAATAAAGAAAAAGCACACGAGCCAAGGACCTGAGCTTTGGTGCTGAATTACCTCTGTCAAGTCATAGCTCTGCCTCTTCTTAGCCCATGAGGGCCCAAACCTCAGTTTCTCACTTAAAATGACAATAGTAGTAAGACCTTAGGGGTTCATCATGATGTTTAAAAGAGTATACATAAAATACTCCTATAAATGAATTAGTTCATGGAAAACAGCATCTGGCTAGTAGGAACCACATGCAGTACCTATCATTTTTAAACTATGGATAAATGTAAGATTTGCGTTAAATCAGTGAGAAACATTAATCTGACAATAGTGGCATATTGATAAAAATTACGCATTTAGTATTTTACTAATAACTTCAAAGTGCTTAAGCAGAAATTGTTGTTGTTGTTGTTAGGTGCTGTTGAGTCGGTATCCGACTCATAGCGACCCTCATAGGGTTTTCAATGGCTGACTATTTCGGGATTGCCTTGGGAGTGGATTGCCAGGCCCTTCTCCCACTTTTGCTGTGCTGGGAATTGAACTCAGGACCTCAGAAACTGCAGCGCAGTGCTCTACCCACTGAGCTAAATCCCAGCCCCAAGCAGAAATTATGCACGCCAATTCTCACCCTTCCTCTAATGCTTATCCAGGGGAAGGTGAGGGGGCTTCTACAGCCATCGTCCAGAGCATTGCTTGTCACGTATATGGCTTGCTCTGTGGTGTAGTTGTGTGATTAATCACAACATAACACCTGGCATTAAGTGTCCACACAAAATACCTGGTTGCTTGTGAAAATGCGGATGCCCAGGCCAGCAGGTGTGGCCCAGGAGTCTGCATCCCACATGCATTCTCCCAACTGATAATGACAGAACTGGCTCTTGAAGACAGCTGGAGAAAAACTGCTCTTAAGGGCAGGGTATTACCAATGGAATACTATGAAATATTATGAATCCATGAAGAAGACGGTCCTGGCTAAGGTACGGGACACAGCCATGTGAGGTTTGAAGACTAGATGGCATCAGGAGACTTCATGTGGATGTTTGCAAGAGAAATTAGGAAAAGATGACAATGGAGGGGGTGATTTTGCCAGGGCAGTCCCTGTTCATGGGGATTTCCACCACAGGGACGGAGTCCACGGTGTGGTGGCAGCCACAGTGATGAAGTGGTTCCTGTCCTAAAAGGAGAATTCATAAAACTGAGCCACAGAGAGATGACTCTCAAAACTGTCCAGGAGGTAAATGATTTATGCATAAGATCTGCATGGACCATTTTAACTATTAACAAAAGAAGTAAAAGTTAAATGAGAGATATCAATGATAGATATTTACATATAATTTAATTATGGCCAAATTGTATTCACCAAAGGTTCTTTTGTACCCTAGCGGTCACTCAGCCTATAGTTATTGCATGATAACTATATTCCAAAATGGGGAAAGAAATTAGGGTCCTTTCATTCACATATAAAGTCAAAATTATAGTCTCCCACCAAAAAGGATTTCAATAAACCAATCACCCTCATCAGAATCTGGAAAAGAAAAAACCCAAACTTAACATCACCAGCAAGTCCCCTCAGCTGTTGCTCTGAATGAGTATTTTCCTGTATGCTCTGTATTGTTGTCTCATTTTGGGGGTGAGAAAATACTGCTGTCTCTGCCATTTACACAAAATAGGGCTTTTTAAATTCTTTTAGCCCTGTATATATAACACATGTGTTCACATGTATAGAATAAATATAGTTACTAAGTATAATAATGGGAGAAGGACCTGGCAACCCCCTCCCAAAAATCAATCTGCCATTGAAAACCCTATGAACAGCAGAGAAGCACTGACAATAGTGTTTCCCCTGTTGTACAGAGGGTCGCTACGAGTCGGATACCGACTTGACGGCACCTAACAACAACAACAAGTATAATAAATTATTAAAGCACTTTAAGGTTTTCGTAGTTTATTTAAATTCATTAGTTTGCTTTACCTTCGTATCACTTTTGCAGAATATTGGAGACAAGTTGTCCTCAACTACTGATGAATTTAGGGGGCTAAAACATCCTGCAGCCAGGTTAGGAAGAGAACTGGAGAGGCACAAATCTCCTGACTTCCTCCTAGTTTCTTTTTGTTGAATTTAAATAACATACGCACACACGTCAGTCAGCTGCCATCCATCAGTAATCAAGAGTAGTAAATCTCACATTTTAGAGTCACAAGCCTCATTCCATGCCTACAGGTGGAGCATGAATGCCACCTACATTAATTCTTCCCTGATAAAAAATTCTCCAAGGATATACTTCAAAAACCTTAAAGTTTGATTCTTGTTTTTCTACAAAAATGAATATTAAACTCAAAGCCACAAGAGGTATCATTTCACACTCACTAGAACTGCTAGAAGAAAAAAGCTGGATGCCAACAAGCAATGCAAAGCATGCAGAGCCACTGGAGCCCTCACACATTTCTGGTGGGAACAGAAAATCCTACAGTCATTGCAGAAGACAGTCTGGCAATTCTACGAAATGTTCGTTTCCACTGGACTCAGCAATTCTAATCCTGAATATATACCCCAGAGAAACAAAAACATACATATGTGCAAAGTTGCTCACCAATATTTATAGCAGCATTATTTATAATGGGCAAAAGGAGAAGTAGCCCAAATGACCATAGACTGGCAAATGCATAGTCAACTTATGTTTCACAAAAAGAGCTTACTGTGTATAATCTACGGTAGAATATTATTCAGCCATTAATAGGAGTAAGGTACTGGGACATGCTACGATATGGATGAACTTTGAAAACAGTCTATGCTACAATAGAATATTATTCAGCCATTAAAAGGAGTAAGGTACTAGGACATGCTATGATATGGATGAACTTTGAAAACAGTGTGTGAAAGAAGCCACTCCCAGGAGACTCCATATTATGAGATTCCTTTTATAGGAGAGACCCAGAATAGGGCAATAGACAGAGACTGGACGTTGTGGTTGCCTCGACATGGAGAGAATGAGACTTGGCGTTATGAGAAGTGATGCTTATAGGTATAAACCTTCTTTGGGAGAGAAAAAACTATTACAAAATTAGAGTCCATTTGGTGGTTGCGCAACTCTGCAAGCGTACGACAGTTCATTGAGCCATACAGTTCAAGTGGGTGAACACTGTGGCATGATAATTCTCCCTCAGTACAGCTGTTAAAAAATAGACTGTGAGGGAAAAGCTAGAAGCATTCTGCACTTTTAAAGTTCTTGCTGCATGTTAAAGAAGTCATAACTGGAAACATAAGGCAATGCAGGATTGGTAGGTTAAATAATGAAGAAAACGTGAGATCTCAATGATTTCTCCAGTGATTGCCTAGCAAATGCACATTTATACATTTAAGATAGAATATTATTAAGATAATTGTATCTTCTTATATATCTTTTCTTTCTTGTAAACTATGTATTCCTAGTATTTGCCAGTTTTCCCCATAGGCCTGTTTCTTTATCCACTTATTGATTTTCAGGATTTATTTTTTTCTTTTGCATTAAGAAAACTGACCCTTGCTGTGCTTTTAAATAATACATTGTTGTTGTTAGGTGCCATCAAGTCGGTATCCGACTCTTAGCGACCCTTTGTACAACAGGGGAAACACTATTATCAGTGCTTCTCTGCTGTTCATAGGGTTTTCACTGGCAGATTGATTTTTGGGAGGGGGTTGCCGGGTCCTTCTCCCAAGCCTGCAGCACCTGGTGTTCCCAGGCGGTCTCCCATCCAGGTACTAACCAGGCCCGACCCTGCTTAGCTTCCGAGATCTGACGGGATCGGATGCCACAGGGTTACGGCTGCAGGCTAAATAATACATTACTCATTTGTTTTGGCTCTAAACTTCTTTAAGACTTAACAGGTGACATCCCCTAACCCTAACATAACCAGTTGATGTAGGGTCACTAAGACCACATCCTTTTTTTTAAGGATGTAGAGGTTATTTATTTATGTTTTAGTTAAACCTTTCTTAAAATATCTTGTCAGTGTTGGCTTCAAAATATCATCTATTTACATTTTATAAATAAAATAAAAACTCTTGCATCCCAATTTATTAAACTGACAGTAATTAGGAAAAGTCTTTGGTACTTAAAACGAAAGTCACTTCTTGATATTTTTAACTGAAACTCTATTCAATTATGGAATAAAATAAAAGAAAAAAAATAGAAAGCCATTTGCAACAAAAGAAACTACCTAGACACCCCTACAAAGGACGTGAATCTTAGTGACCCAAGGCTACAGATTATGTCACAGTTAGGGCACAACACTAGTGAAACAACAATTGGTTACTTTTTATAAATATATTTTAAATATTTTAATACATAAAGACTTTTGTGGAGATATTTGGAGAAACTTAAAATACAAGAAAAACAGTATGGAGACCACCCAGTCAAGCTTGTTTTCCCTTTGAAAGTATGAGCACAGTCTGAGTTTGCACCTGTAATGGCATTTGGCAAAAACTCCTGCATGTTAGGAGCACATTCTTTAAGCATTATTTCGGTACGATGCCTAAAAATGAAATACAAGCCCGGGCGTGGTGGTGCACGCCTGTAATCTCAGCGGCTCAGGATGCAGAGGCAGGAAGATCGCAAGTTCGAGACCAGAGGCAGTCTACGTAATTTAGCAACACCCTGTCTCAAAAACTAAAAAAAATAAAAAAGGGCTGGGGGTGCGGCTCAGTGGTCCGGCACTTGCAGAGCATGCAGGCGTGAGGCCCTGGGTTCAAACCCCAGTACTGGAAAAAAAAAAAACCTGTAAAAAGGTAAAACGAAAACCCAGAGTTTAACCAGAATTAGCGGGTCTGAGGCGATCATCTCTCCATCAGAGGAAAGAAAAGGTGCCAATCAGTTCACATGGCCGTCGGTGCCAACTGAAATGAGAGTTGAATAATTCAGAAGTAGAGAGCTGAGCTCCTTCCAGTGGAATCTGGCATCTGACCTGATTGTTTGGCTTTGTTTCCTTTGAAACTGACGAATCACTGTTTAGTTACAGGGTGCCACGTCAGGCTCCACGCCTGTGGACCTTGTGGGGTGATCACAGCAGGTAGTTAGCAGGTAGGTTGAGTCCCTGCGTGGCTGTCGTGAACAGAGCTGCGATGAACGCAGCAACACAGGGCAGATGTCTCTTCTGCATTCCGATTTCAGTTTCTCTGGCTATACATCCAGCCGTGGGATCGCTGGGGCAGATGGTGAGTCTACTTTTTTGTTTTTTGGAGGAACCTCCGTAGCGTTTTTCCAAAATGGCTGTACTAATTTATGGTGTGTGCCTCTCGCTACATCCCCAGCAATACTTGTTATCTTTCCTAACAATGGATAATAGCCCATCTAACAGATGTGAATTCATATCTCATTTGGGTCAAATCTGCATTTCTCTGATGCGTTTTTTTCACACATTTCTTGGCCATTTGTGTATCTTCTTCTGAGAAATGTCTACTCACATCCTGGTATGTATGAATAAATGACTACCATTTGTTTATATTAAGCCCTTGGCCCCATATGTTTTACTTAGAAAGTGAGACTATCAGAGAGCTTTCGGGTGGGCATGGCAAACTGCAATGATTTTTAACATTTTTACAGGAAGAACTCTAATTATACACATATGTTACACATATGTTCACAGCTCTATTACTATTAATATTAATCCCATTGCCTTAAGTTTACAAAAGACCTTTCTCGTAACATGTAAAGTTAATTAACCTCAAAGTTCTAATCTCATAAATATGATTTTAAAAGAAGCATTATCTGTGCTAACTGCCTGGGAACATTTAGCCAATGGTAAAATAGCTGGAGAGACCATAATTTCCATGCCTGATATGGGGAAGTATAATAAAAACGCAATTCTGAAACACCTGCTCCTTTACCAAGCATTTCAACGATGCTTTAAAAAATTCACATATCCTACATAATTAAAACAGGGACAAGTAGGCACCGAGGATTCATTTACCTCACCAGAGCCCTGTGTGTGTGTGTGTGTGTGTGTGTGTGTGTGCATGTGTGTGTGTCTCTATGGCAAAGGTTAGCATATAAACTATGTGAGCCAATGCGCCCAGAGAGGGATGAGGTCAAGTACACTTATAAATAGCTTCGAAACCATGGAAACCATTAGAGGGGCAGGACTTGAAAAATAACAGGAAGTGCCATGGCAGGAAGGAGGAAGTGCTCACATGGGGAAGTGGAGGAAAGTTTGGTAAATTTGAGCCGGACACAGTGGCGCACGCCTGTCATCCCAGAGGCTCGGGAGGCGGAGGCAGGAGGATCGCAAGTTCGAGACCAGAGGCAGTCTGTGTAACTTAGCGAGACCCTGTCTCAAAAAGTAAAAAAAGGCTGAGGGTGGGGCTCAGTGGTCCAGCACTTGCAGTTTTAAAGGCATGAGAAAGACTTGGGGAACGACCAAGGGTGCTGGGTACCCGTCCCCCTCTGGGATGGAAAAGCTACAGGAGGGGCTCAGGAACTGGAGCCCGGAAGGGCAATGGAGGCAATGATGGAGAAGGAGGCTGCTTGAGGAAACTCCAGTCCTCAGGATGAGGCAGGGGAGGGCGGGGAGAGTGGAGAGACCCCGCTGACCTCCCTCCCCTTCTGCCCTCCAGCAGCTGCCAGGCCTCCCTTAGCCCAAACCAGGCAGAAGCCAAACAGCAAGGGGCCATGCAGGGGTCTGTCAGACTCTGGGCACAGAGCAGGAGGGACAGCACCCAAGGACAGAAGGTGGGGCCCTCCCAGAGGTGCCAAAGTACTTCAAATTTGAGCCTGGCACGGTGGCGCACGCCTCTCATCCCAGTGGCTTGGGAGGCAGAGGCAAGAGGATTGCAAGTTCGAGACCAGAGGCAGGCTGTGTAACTTAGCGAGACCCTGTCTCAAAAAGTAAAAAAAACATGGGCTGGGGAGCAGCTCAGTGGTCCAGCACTTGCAAAGCATGCAAGTGCGAAGTCCTTGGTTCAACCCCCAGTACTGAAAAAAAAAAAAAAAAAAGGACTTCAAATTTATATCTTTGGGAGTCACTTCTTAGAATGAAATAGTGGTTCATGTTAAAAAGTAGAAATGCATTGGGAAGGACGGTCCAATCTTTGCTGTCCTGGGGTAATAAGACTCATTTTATAATGAAATAACAATGACCACAACCATTAGAGATAACTATGGCCCTGAGTCCTTTTCATAATGAGCTAATTTAACCTTAGCCACAACCCTGTTCAGTGTATGTTTGTCTATGTTTTTTTCTGTCCAGGGGGCTTGAACCCAGGACGCTACACATGCTTTGCGAGTCCTCTACCACAGAGCTGCACCCCCAGCCCATTTTAAATATTTTATCTTGAGACAGGGTCTAGCTATGTTATGCAGGTTGCCTCTGGCCTCAAACTTGCGATCCTCCTGCCTCATCCTCCCGCGGTGCTGGGGTGACAGATGTGTACCACCAATGCCCGGCTCTTGGTCAGTTTTCTGTTAATTGTCACACAACACTGATAATTGGGTAACTTGTAGTGAAAAGAAGTTTATTCCCTCCCATTCTGGAGACTAGATTTTTTTTTTTTCCATACTGGGGGTTGAACCCAGGGCCTCGCGCTTGCATGCTCTGCAAGTACTGGACCACTGAGCTGCACCCTCAGCCCATTTTTTTAAAAAATCTTTTTGAGACAGGGTCTCGCTAAGTTACTCAGACTGCCTCTGGTCTCGAACTTGCGATCCTCCTGCCTCTGCCTCCCTAGCTGCTGGGATTACAGGTGTGCGCCATGGGTAATTTATAGTGAAAAGAAGTTTATTCCTTCTCATTCTGGAGCCTAGACTTTCAAGACCAGGCAGCCACAGGAGGCAAGGCCTGAAGCCTCATGGTAACAGGGCAGAGCAGTGGAGGGTGAGCACTCAGAGGAGACAGAATGCAGGGCCACGCAGCTCTGTCCTGATCCTCTCTCCCTGGATCTGCTGCCAGCTAGGGGCACAGATGCGACCCCCCCCCCCGAGAAAACCAGTGCATTCCTCCGATTGCCCCAGTCATGGCTGGGGGGCCTCCCGTCTCTGCAGAACAGGCTGAAGAGAGACTGGCAGCCACAGACCTCGTGGCAAGGCCAGAGGTCAATGCCACAGGCAGCCTTAGAGCCTTTGTCCTGTCCAGCTCAGATGCTAACTTCAGCTCTCATTTCTCACCCCCGTTTTCCCACACAGTGGCGTCTAGACGGGCCCCATGCATGGCACTTTCTGGCCCCCATCCATCTTCATGGCCTGTGGCAGTGGACTAGCCCTTGTCCCCTTTCCAAAATAGGAGCCTGAGGTCCGAGGCGCATGCCTTGGTCCCAACCCCATTGGTCCTGGCGCGCAGTTGCACGCGGCCTGCCTCTTCTCTAGCTCTGCCTCTGTGGTCCAGGGCTCCTGCCCTCTGCCAGCCCCAGCCCAACACCTTCCACCAAAAGCTCCCAGTGCACCTGTGGCATGAGGGAGGACTCATTATTGACACTGAACAAGGCATTGTATTCTCTGATGTACTCTATGAATTCATTCTCACGTTGTCGGCCGCAATCCTGAGTGAAAGAGCCAGCGTAATAAAGGGACGCTGAAGACATATGGTCCATCTGCGGAATGCATTTATACAGTATGGACTTCTCAATGGCAGAGCAGCCACACGGGCATAGACAGCCCTCCAGTGCATCTCCACAACCACAGGAAAGCTCACGACACAGCCCAGTGCTGCCCTCATGGTAGCCGAGGATGGTCATTATATACTGCCTCTATTAACACCACCAAATGCAGCCACGTTCTTCCCCTCCCATTCAGCAACTTCTAGATACGGAGATGGAAATAAAAATCTCACCATCATTAAGCGTCTCTGTTTAAAGCTGAAGGGGGAAGAGGAGTCTACAAAGCAGCAGGTGGAGAATCATTGTGAATGACACCAGCAGACTCAGTTCCCACGCAGCAAGGTGGCAGTTCACTGACTGACCTTTCAAAAGAAGCAAAGAGTTCTTGAAAATGCCCAACACAGGGGTTGCAAAACCACGTGAAGCTTTTGTGTAATATTGGGGATAGTATTATCATTGGGTGGGCTGGCATTTAGCTCAGTTGGTAGAGCGCTGCGCTGCAGTCTCTGAGATCCTGAGTTTGATTCCCAGCACCACAAAATGGGAGAAGGATGCGACAACCCACTCCCAAGGCAATCCCAAAACAGACAGCCACTAAAAACCCTATGAGGGTCGCTATGAGTCGAATTCGACTCGATGGCACCGAACAACAACAACATTATCATTGGGTAGAGAATCATAGATTATGTGGGGAGGAGGGCTAAGCAAGTTTCCAGGCTTGAGCTAGCTCCAGACCTCCCCCCCACCCCAGAGAAAGAAAATACCCACATTTTAATAGAATCTGGCTTTTCTTTGATGTAGTGAAACTGTTCCCCAACCCCTACTAGGGCAGGACCCATGCTCTGGTGAGGAATTCTTCTGTGCCAGGTCCCCCGCAAAGATTCACCACAGATACGGCACATCTACATCTGGTCAGTTCACTCTCACGCAACTCAAGTCTCTTTCAGCTGATGGCAAAGAAAACCACCTTGTCACTTCCAGGCAAAGAGGAGAAAGGGCAACGAAAAGCAAAAACATCCATAATTCAAGTGCGGCTGACAGTGTTTCTTGAGCTGTCCTTAGAAGACGTATGTTAATGGACAATTCGAACGAAATGGAACAGGCAAATCAGGGTGTAAATGGAGGTTGGGAAAAACATCACATCACCACAATTTTGGAGCCAGGGAAAACTTTGGAATCCACCGAGAACTCAATTTGTAATATTTTCCACAATGAATTTATCTCTTCAGCCTGTTCCGCCATTATATGCAACGGCCAGCCTAACTCTGACCACATCCAAATTATCAAGAAAATGCATGCAATTGTTCTGACAAGATAAAAACAAGGTTCACTGCAGGAAAAGTTTCTATCTTAAACAGAACTGGAACCCAAGGACATATAGAAAAATATTACCAAGTAAATGATAGAGGAGACTTAGATGGGGAGCGTTGGGGGGAAGCACACAAGAGGGTAAGGGGGCACTTATATGAATAATGTACATCAAAATGCATATATGTAAATGCCATAATGAAAAGCATGTCAGAATGAATCACATTAAGGTGTACATTAAAAATTTCCAAAAAAAAAAAAAAAAGAAAAGAAAAAGAAATCCAGATATACGGTATTGTTTCTAACATCTTAGCATTATGCAGATCTGAATTGTATCCAGCAAACCAGACATTACTAACACCTCTGACCCATGTCTTTGTGGAAGTAAGTATCCGAGATGTGAGCTTCTATGCTAAGCATCCCAGTCACCCTATAACGCCTATTTACCATTTGCTGTCGTTTTACAGATGTGTTAATAATGCATGGACAGTGGCCACAGCATCAAAAGAAAAACAACCATCCCAAGGGACTTTAGCATTCAAAGTGCATCTGCAAACAGTCTCCAGGGGAAGAATCATGGCCCTGCTCCAAAGTTCCTGCCAGAAAACTGTCAGGAGGGGCTGAGCAGAGAGAGCACGTTTTCAATTGGTAGAAATAACTCCTTTCTGACAGAATTTTAAATTTTGTGTTGAGCTTAGCATTTTAAACACTGACTACGGAAACCAGCCCCAGCGATTTTATGTACAAGGGGTGGTGGTTCTTCGTTCTAAGAACACATGGTAATGAGCAAGTGTTAGAATTATATCCAGTACATCGCGAGAGCTAGTAAGGATTTTGCTCAATCCGAAAGGAAGATGTTTAAACGTTCGAGGGAAGATTTTAATCTGGTTTGTGACCTCAAAATATATTCCTGTGAAGAACCATTCATTTTCATTTTAAAGGCTTCTTCATAACAGAGAAAGTCATTCAATTATAGCATGCAATGGATAATTTTCATCAATATTTTGGGTACTCGTAAAGTAAGTCGACATGTAATAAGTTAGGCAATGTTGCTGTTGTTGTTGTTAGGTGCTGTCGAGTCCAGTATGAATCATAGCAACCTTATGTACAGCAGATCGAAACACTTCCCGATTCTGTGCCAGGCAAACGATCTTATTTATATTTAAGCCCATTGTTGCAGACACTGTGTCAATCCATCTGGTGGAGGGTTTTCCCCTTTTGCATTGACCTGCCACTCTTCCAAACATGACGACCTGCCACTCTTCCAAACTCTTCCCTTTCTCTAGGGATTGGTCTGTCCTGACTACATGTCCAAAATATGTAAGACGCAGTCTGGCCATTCTTGCTTCCAAGGAGCACTCTGACTGCACTTCTTCTAGGACGGATCTGTCAGTTCTTTTGGCAGTCCTTGGACTGCCAAAAGTTAGGCAATAGGAAGTACAATATCGTTCCTATGTTTAGAATAAAAATATGTTTTGGCCTTTTCAGTGAGAGGTCTGACTCTACGAACTACCTGACCTGTAGGGCTGGGTGCCATGCCCAGGGCTCATTCTGGACCTGACAGGACAGTCTCCCCAAGGAGCCAAAGAAGATCACATCACTTCTCCAAACCCGCTTAAAGGAAGGCACAGAAGCCCTTGGTTATCTTGCAAATGTGATTAGGATGATGATACACTGCGCCATCGTTCGTCTTTAACACGCGGCCCTAAATCAGTTATTTCGATGAGTTAGCAAGCAGAGGGCCCTTGTGAGTGAGACTGGAAGCAAGTCTGTCTATAGATGTGCTCAGGCGTAAGTGACAAACACAGAGCACACTGCTCCTGGCGCAGGATCCGATATGAATCCACAGGAAAGCTCCTCGTAAGCCACAGTAGCTTAGCACTAGTGTTCCCTTGATCATATTCAATCCTCAGATTTATACCAATGTTTTTCGTTCATAATACTGTGAATTAAGAGTTGGAAGGATGTCAGTGAAAACGGCAGAATATGAGCCTCTGAAGTTTTTATCCTCAAAGTAATAAAAAACTGATACAACTTGTCAAAACCAACTGTTCAGAAAGAGGCATCAACCGAAGCTCTATACAAATCTGGAGAACATTTATCCAGGAAAAATGGCCACATCCTGTGGCTTCTTGGTGTTTAACCTTCTCCTGTTTCCATCCTCACTTCCAACCCAGCTGTGTGTTGTTGTTTGTTGTTGTTGTTGTTAGGTGCCGTCGAGTCGGTATTCGACTCATAGCGACCCTCATAGGGTTTTCAATGGCTGACTGTTTCGGGATTGCCTTGGGAGTGGATTGCCAGGCCCTTCTCCCATTTTTGCGGTGCTGGGAATTGAATTCGGGACCTCAGAGACTACAGCACAGTGCTCTACCAACTGAGCTAAATCCCAGCCCTATCAGGTCCAACTCATAGTGACCCTATGTATAACAGAATGAAATACTATCTGACACTGTGCCATGCCCTGTACTATGTCAGTGCTTTGCTGCTATCCATAGGGTTTTGATGGCTGTTTCAGGAGTGGGCTGCCAGGTCCTTCTCCCATTTATTTTTTGCAGTGCTGAGGATCAAACCCAGGGCCTCAGACTGCACAGGACAAGCACCCTACCAACTAAACTAGACCCCAGCCCCACCCCAGCTGTGTGGTAAGCTTTAAAGTCAGTAGCTGCAAACACAGAGACACGCCTAGCTGGAAAGAAAGTGGAATCCACAGCGGCAGACACAATGAAACTACAACCAGGCAGCCACTGACGGGAGAACCAAGCCAGGGTCCTGTGGCGCTTCCTCGCTAGAGGGCCGTCATGACTGCCCTGCCTGGGAGTGCCCAGGAAGGCTTCTCCACAAGCTATCTGCATACGACGAAACTTGTGTCTGCCCAGCGCGGAGAGCCTTTGCCTTGAGGAAAATCGCCGAAATGATGGAAGTAGTCGTTGAAATTCTCAGAAGCGTGCTGGGCTACATAGTAGTGGGAGAAACAACATCCTAACCAAAGAGCTTAAAAGGTAAAGCTAGGAGATGCAGTGTCCATAGAACCTTTGGAAACTTCCAAAACATTCCTGGGAAGACAGAAGGTCAAGCACATGCCCAGGCATGGATAGGACATACTTAAAAGTAAGCTCCTCCCCCTCCAAGGACGACCTTGAAACACTGCCTAGACAGGAAGTGAGGGCTAAGGCAGAGTTTTCAAATGCCTAGCGAAATCCTGTGATGTGCTCCAATATGCTCTTGTACAAATACTGGGAGTCTTATTGGTTGCAGGCTAGTGAGATTAGAAATCTCCATCTAGTCATTAGCCAGTCACTAAGCTAACAGAGCAAACCCATTGGTGTCCCCACATGAAAAAGAATGGACTTTTGAGAATTAAGGAAAGTTACTAAACAACCATGTTGTTGTTGTTGCTATTAGATGCCGTCGAGTAGGCATCCGAGTCATGGCGACTCTCATAGGGTTTTCAATGGCTGACTGTTTCAGGATTGCCTTGGGAGTGGATTGCCAGGCCCTTCTCCCATTGCAGTGCTGGGAGTTGAACTCGAGAACTCAGAGACTGCAGCGCAGTGCTCTACCAACTGAGCTAAATCCCAGCCCAAACAACCATAGCAGGCACTATTTTTTTAGTGAGTTTTTTGTCCGATGACAAAGTGCCTAAGAGAAACAACTTAAAGGAGGAAAGATTTATTTGGGCTCACAGCTTCAAGTTTCAGTTCATAGTCAGCTGGATCCACTGCCTTTAGGCCAGTAATGAAGCAGAAATGTCATCATGGAAAAGCACAGCACAGGAAAGCTGCTCACCCCACGGCAGGCAGGAAGCAGACAGAGAAACACAGACACACAGGATGTGGCCAGGGACAAGACACACCCTTCACAGTCATCCCCCAAGTGGTCTCCTTCCTCCTGCCAGACCCAGCCTCCTACTAGCCCATTCAGCTAGGAACTCATCAGCGGATTAATTCATTGATTGGGCTAGCCCCTCATAGGCCAAGCAGCTCTCAATAGCATCACCAAATGAGGATTGAGCCCATTGGAGCCTTTTAAGGGCACTATTATAATTAAACCATAACACACTAAAAAGGGAGGAAGAATCTGAATTAGAACTTCTGTAGGATTTTAATATACTACTGCAAATGTATAGTTCATAAGGGAAAAAAATAGAAACATATAACAAAACAAGAACAGGATACCACACACAAAAAAACCCAGATTCCTGCTTTGTAGAAGTTGATGAACCGATCCTGGTGGATGTGGACATGCGAGGAAGGTGATGTGGACATGCGAGGAAGGTGATGTGGACATGCGAGGAAGGTGATGTGGACATGCGAGGAAGGTGATGTGGACATGCAGGAAACTAGAATAGCCAAAATCATCTTGAAAAAGGAGAACAATTTTTGTTTGTTTGTGTGGTACTGGAGGTTGAACCCAGGGCCTCCTGCTTGCATGCTCTGCAAGTGTTGGACCACTGAGCTGCACCCCCAGCCCATTTTTTTACTTTTTGAGACAGGGTCTCGCTAAATTATGCAGACTGCCACTGGTCTCGAACTTGCGATCCTCATGCCTGTGCCTCCCGAGCCGCTGGGATTACGGGCATGAGCCACCACACACAGCAAGGAGAACAAATTTTAAAAAATCTATCCAGTTGACTTGTAGTGCATGCCTTCCCTATATCCACTGAGACCCGCAGATGAATGAGCTGCCATCCTGACAAGAGCCTTGCCTAGTTTTAGGCACTATCGATTGCAGCTCACAGCTGAGCCCTGAAGGGGTCTTGCGTTCCAGCCACCATGCATGTCATGTGGGAATTTCCTTAGCAGAAGCTGCCCTTTGTTATATCAGAGAGGAGCAAGCACGCTTCTTAAGTTCACAGAAGCTCTGCTTGACATCTATGCTTTTTGGCGAAGATAGGCCAGGATTTTTGGTGCAAGACGGTGAACGGAGCATAGGGTGTAACCACTCATTCTTCCTCACGACGTGTGCAGCCCAGATATGGCATAATGGACAAAGTCAGTCCAGTACCACACTGGGAGGTACAAATGAGGATTCTCAGTGCAACAAAAATGGCCAGTGTTTTCTGAAACCTAGGTAGATGAGGTCAGGTTGATGTTGGGGTAGTATCACCAAACACACAAAGGCAGAACAACTACACAAGCTGGGAGCAGAGCATGAATGTGTCCGCCATGACATGAAGACAGAGGGAGAGGAGGGCAGGGCGTGGACTAGAAGGCGCTAGCTGGGGAGCTGCAGCCTGAGCACTGGGTATCTGATAGCTCGGTGTTCCTGCCTAGGGAAGGGGCTGCAGTCCAGTTGCAGCCTAGGATCCAGGGATTCCCAAAGGCAAATGAGGCAGACCCAGCAGAAGGCTTGGCTTTTCGGTGAGATCGGCTGGTGCTAGATGGAGGGGCCAGCAAGTGCGAGACTGGCTGGAGGTGACGGAGACAGAGGGTCTTCCGTGTCTTGAAAATGAGCTCCTCATGCCCCTTACTTCACGGCATGTTCACCCTCTTCCTTCATTTTGCTGAACGTGCCCTAAAATGGTGTTTATCCCTTGCAGTTGAGATTTTAGGTACACTGAGATCAATAAAGCACTCACCTAGTGTGTGATTAAAGCAAAACTGAGACTATATGCTATCAGAATCCATTACCAAGGAAGTAAGCACGTAAATGCTTAGTGAACCATCTGTATCATAGGTAGACACCCACTCCTGCACACATCTGTCAGAGCTCACATGTGCTGCACGTCTGGGTGTGGGTCATGGTCTGTAGAGAGAGCTAGCCACCCCGGCACCTTGGACTGCTCCTTCCAGGTGGGCTCTGCAGACATGGAGTCCACCAAAGAAAGCTGAGAGCATGAGCCGGGCTCAGTGGCGCATGCCTGTCATCCCAGTGGCTAGGGAGGCGGAGGCAGAAGGATCACAAATTTGAAACCAGAGGCAGTCTGCGTAACTTAGCGAGACCCTATCTCAAAAAAAAAAAAAAAAGGGCTGGGGATGCAGCTCAGTGGTCCAGCACTTGTAGAGCATGCAAGTGTGAGGCCCTGGGTTCAAACCCCAGCACCGCAAAAAAAAAAAAACAAAAACAAAAACAAAAAAAAAACGGAAAGCTGAGAGCATGACCGAGACTCACTGGCCCTTAGAGCACAGAAAACACCAGGATGCACAAACGACAAAGACCGAGTACCTTACAGCCAGGGAACAGAGCAGGCAATAATTGCGACCATCAAACAGATGTGAGAGAGGACATTCTGGGAAATATGGAAATGTGGGAGAGAGAAAGACATGAAAAATTAAACAGAAAAGTGCATGTTAAAAAGTGCATCGCTGAAACTAAAAACGCAGTACGTCTGCCAAGTTGTTAGGCTTCACTAAAATGTAAATTACAGAGCCATGGAATCATTTTTTGGAATTCTTTAAGAACTTAAGCAATGAAAGGAGATAGAAAAAATGAAAGAAAAAACAGAAACTTGATCTGGAATTTGTAACATTAGTGTGGTAGAATTTCCAGGAAAGTAGAATAAAGATATTATTGTTGTTGTTGTTGTTAGGTGCTGTCGAGTTGGTATCTAACTCATAGCGACCCTCATAGGGTTTTCAATGGCTGACTGTTTCAGGATTGCCTCAGGAGTGGATTGCCAGGTCCTTCTCCCATTTTTGCGATGCTGGGAATTGAACTCGGGACCTCAGAGACTGCAGCGCAGCGCTCTACCAACAGAGCTAGATCCCAGCCCCACATAGCACAATGAGAGAGCAAAAATATGTCCCCAAGCTGGGAGCAGTGGTGAATGCCTCTAATCCCAGCAGCGTGGGAGGCAAAGACAGTAGGATGGCAGGTTTGAGGCCAGAGGGAGCCCGCGCAATTTCATAAGACACTGTTTCCAAATAAAAATAAAATAAAAAAGAGGCTGGGGTACAGCTCGGTGGTAGAGCACTTTTCTGGAATGTGCAAAGCCCTGGGTTCAATCCCCCAGGACCAGCAAAAGTACCTTATTATTAATATTCTCAATAATAACTAACAAAAGCCGGGTGCAGTGACACATGCCTATAATCCCAGTGGCTCAGGAGGCGGAGGCAGGAGGATCGCAAGTTCGAGACCAGGGGCAGTCTGCATAACTTAGCGAGACCCTGTCTCAAAAAGTAAAAAAATGGGCTGAGGGCGCAGCTCAGTGGTCCAGCACTTGCAGAGCATGCAGGCGTGAGGCCCTGGGTTTAACCCCCAGTACTGCAAATAATAATAATAATTATAATTATATCATAATTAATAATAATATTATTATTATAACAACAACAACTAATGAGTCTAAGTTTTTCTATTAAGTGAGGAGTTATTGAAAAAAGATACAAATTTATTTTTATTATAAACTCAATATAAAAAGACACAAGATGAGGGAGATGAAAGTAAAGGTTTATCAAGAAATGCTAACATAACAGAAAGAAGAGGTGAAACAGTATTTATACGCGACAAAGTAGAAACAGCAGTGTAAAGTACAAGGAAGTCTATTTCACACTGACGCAAAAAATTCCCAAAGAGCATTTTTAAAGGGTCAGAATCCTTCATGTATTTAATAACACAGTCTTGAAATATATCACAACGCATGACAAGAAAACTTCTGTTTCCAATGTAATTCCTAGATTTTTTGGGGGGGAAAAAACAAACCTTGGTGCTTGTGACATTCACAATAATGACTGATAAAAGGTTAAATGGGTCTATTTTATTTTATACATAGGTGGCCTGGCTGGAGTTAAAAGGAGATAATTGGTGAGGGTTTGATGAAGCATCAGAAGGTTCCAAGTCCTGGGTGCAAGCAACAGAGAAGGGTGGATGAAAGGCAAGAGAACAAATAAAGGACCTTGGCTTCACAAGGGGGCATGGAAGACCTGCCCTTGTTGAGGGAGCCAAGGGGCCATTGTCTGAATTCATCTTTGAGAGGACAAATTGCAGTCCAGGACCCCAAGTCCAACATAGTATCCAAGAGCAGGCAGCAGAAACATTTTAAAGTCAGCTGGTCAGAAGTTCCCTGACCGTCTGTCAATGGTCCTGAAGAATACACCCTCTTGGAAGTCTCCTACCTTGCTCCTCACCAAGCCTCCCCCAGCCCTGTAGAACCCCCAGCCCCAAGGCAGTGTCTCACAGCAGCAGCCATCTTTATTCCTCTCTCCTCCCACACTGCGGCCAGCAAGTTCCCTACTCCCATCCTTTCCCCCTTGTTTTCTTGCCCCTAAATAAACTTGCTCTGCTCCAGATTGGAGCACCTTCTTTTGTACCTGTGGACCCTCACCTCATGAGATTTTCCTATCAGTCTTAATATTCTACAGACCACCTGAAACAAGGAGAAAAGATATCTGTCCCAGTCATTCCTCTTTCTTCAGGGCTATTTGTCTTTCATGTGGCCCTGCATTTCACAGCCAATGGACTATTTGTAGGAATAACTAGGACAGATATATGTTACACTTTTAGGTTCAGGGCTCCCATTCACTGTACATAACTGTGTGGCCCATAAAACCTCAGGGCATTAATTTAAGGTGACTCAGTTTTGGGAGAAGGACCTGGCAATCCACTCCCAAGGCAATCCCGAAGCACTCAGCCATTGTAAACCCTATGAGGGTCGCTATGAGTCGGATACTGACTTGACGGCACCTAACAACAACAACAACAGTTTTGGATGTCTCTATATTTTGAGGGAAGGAAATGAAACACATTCTTCCTGTAAGAATGCATCTTAATGCCCAAACTCAATGTGGAATTGAGGAATTTTAAGCAGAGGAATTCACATCAATAAAGTTCCAAAGGGGAAAAACTTATAATAAAATTATTTCAAACAAACATATAAGGAAAGCAGCCATCGTAAAGTCACATCAGGAGAAAACACCTCTCCTCTCAGAAGGACCTGGCAGCCTCACCCAAAGACATGGAAGAGAGTGGAATGGTTGAATAAAATGGCAATTTAATGTGTTCAAAGAGAAAGGAAGTAATTGTAAGTATGAAAACAGAATAAGAAACAGGGTGTGGTGGCGCACACCTGTAATCCCAGCGGCTCGGGAGGCAGAGGCAGTAGGACCACAAGTTCGAGACCACAGGCAGTCTGTGTAACTTAGTGAGACCCTGTCTCAAAAAGTTAAAAAAATATATGGGCTGGGGGCGCAACTCAGTGGTCCAACACTTGCAAAGCATGCAGGCACGAGGCCCTGGGTTCAACCCCCAGTACCACACACACACACAAAAAAATAGAGTAAGAAACATTCAGAACTGAGAAGCCACTTAAAAGAATAACCAAGTTGAAGGTGCAGACATAGAATGAATGCAGAAATAGGAGCCTAAAGGGCGGCAACAGAAACCCCAGGTCAGGAGAGTCCACAGATGAAGTACTGATTTGGAGGGCTCTGATCAACTAGTGGGAAAGTAATGTGCATCAGACAAACCTTGTAAAGTCTGGCGCATTGTGAAAGTGAGACAATCTGACGTTTCCACAGAGCTCCTAGAAACAGAGGTGAACTGAACCCCTGGCAGGGAGAGCAGCACCACGTGGGATCCAGGCTCCTTCAGCTCTCCGACAGGGATCCATCGGCACAGGTGCTGGTGGGCGGTGAGAAAGGAGGCAGAAGGCTGCAAGCTTTCATCTTTATGAGATGAGGAGCGAGTCAGAGTGGCTGTAAATTGAGTTGGAAATCCCAGAAGTGAAATAACCAGAGAGGAGGGGCAGAAATGTGTGTAGGAAATCACTGCAAGTATTTCATCGACTGTGAATCGCAGGTGCATAGGAAAAATCAGCTGGGCTGGGTTTAGCTCACTTGGTAGAGTGCTGCTTTGCGTGTTCTGAGGCCCCGGGGTTGATCCCCAGCACTGCAAAAAGGAGAGAAGGACCTGGCAGCCCACTCCTGAAACAATCCCCAAACAATCAACCACTGATAACTCTATGAATAGCAGAGAAGCACTGACATAGTGCTGGGCATGGCACAGTTTCAGGGAGTATTTCGGGGAGTATTCATAGGGTCACTATGGGTTGGACCTGACTTGATGGCACCTAACAACAACAACAACAACAACAACAACAACAACATGAAAGATGAGAAGGCCTGGAGAAAGCAATAGCTGCAAGACTGGGAAAACTGGACATGGATTACAACCGTTCCCCATAAGGGGGAAAAAAGATTTAGGTTTTAACTCTTTCCAAGTCAAAAGGGCCTGGTAAATGTTTCAGAGTTTCTGTAAACACTGCAGAATTCATGCCCAGAAGGACTGTACTAGTTAATTAGAGGCCTGCACTAATTGACTGCAAAACCAGACCTCCCCAAGTTCAGGATCAGCCTGAATATAAGTGCCTGGCAGAACAAAAGTCACTAATCCTTACAAGTCACAGGCTTCCCAATGTACCATCTCCAAAGTCTAGTCTACATACAACATTACTAGGTTCACAAAGAAACAGAAATTATTATGCATAGTGAAGAAGACAAGAGTCAATATAAACATCTTGCAATCACCAATATGATGGATTTAGCAAAGATTCAAACATAGCAATTATACACATGATCGAGGGCTTGAGGGAAAAAAATGGTTATGAATGAATAAATGAATGATCCCACTCCCAAGGCAATCCCGAAGCACTCAGCCATTGAAAACCCTATGAGGGTTGCTATGAGTCGGATACCGACTCGACGGCACCTAACCTAAACCTAAAAAAAAACCCTTAGAGAAATCTACAGTATAAAAAGTAAAACAAAGCCGGGCACGGTGGTGCACGCCTGTAATCCCAGCAGCTTGGGAGGCGGAGGCAAGAGGATCACAAATTCGAGACCAGAGGCCGTCTGTGTAACTTAGCGAGACCCTGTCTCAAAAAATAAAAAAATGGGCTGGGGGTGCAGCTCAGTGGTCCAGCACTTGCAGAGCATGCAGGCACGAGGCCCTGGGCTCAACCTCCAGTACCACACACACACACAAAGTAAAACAAGTAGCAATTCTAAGGCTGAAAACTATCTGAAATTTTTTAAAAAGAATCATAGAATGTTAACACCAGATCGGACATGGTTGGCGAAATAGTCTATGGACTTGAACGTAAATCAATGGTAATTGTCCAATCTGAAAAACAGAGACGGGGAAAATTTTAAAACAAGGGCAGAGAACAGAGCAACATTGAGCTCTGGGACTGTATCAAGTGGTGTAGGCATATATAACTGGAGTTCTACTTTTAAAAAAGGTTAAATGAGGTTGGAAAGGGTATACCAATGAAATTTCACTAACTGAGAGGACATACTGGACCATAAAATAGGTCCAAATACAATTCTCAGAAAGGACACATAAAGAAATACACATCAAATAAAAATTTGAAGACTCAATCTTCACTGATGTTAAAAACCTTTGATCATCAAAAGTACCTTCAAGGAAATGAAAAGCAGAAGAGGACTAGGAGAATACATTTGCATATATCTGAGAAAGATCTTGTATCTAGAATACATAAAGAATTCCTACAAACCAATACCCAAATGGAAACCTGCCTCATAATACAATGGTAAAAGTACTTGAATAGAGAATTTGAGAAGAAAATAAACATAGGAGAGAAAGAAGTGGTTCAACATTATAAGTTATCCAGGAAAAACATCAAAACCCATTAGAACTGCTAAAATTAAAACA
>VMDO01014728.1:0-53692 GCA_007922755.1 Pedetes capensis | reverse complement strand
CCTTTGAATGTAGACCTAGCAAAAAACTTTATGGGATGGTGCAGGAATGACTGTATTTGAATTAGTCAGAAAATCTGAATTTGAGTCTGCTATTCTCATCTCTTGTTATGTAACTTTAATCAAAACTTTACACTTTCCTGAGCCTATCTCTGTATCCATAAATGTGACTGTTCCTTGCACCACCACCAATATCACAGTTATCAGAAATACCACCACCACCATTTCAGTTCTATGAATTCCATGGCTAATACCACAGAAATATAGCAATTAGCCCACACCTTCCAGAGTTATAGGACTACAACACCCTAGGTCACGAGTTCCTGTGGATAAAAGTGCCAGTGTCTCAGAGTTATGTGATGACCACCACCATCAAAGTCACAGAATTAGGCAAATATTACACCCACGTTGCAGTACTATGTGAAACCCATGACCAATGTCACAGAATGACATCACCACCACTCCCTACCACAATAGAGTTGAATGAATGCCCTGCACACCAGTGTCCTTGAGTTGTGGGAATATTAACACCACCACTGCAGTTACATTAACACCACGACTGATGATGCAGAGTTGTGAGAAACCACAAAAAACAGTGTGGTGGAATTACATGAACACTGCCACCAACACTGTGAAATTATCTATGATAAGGTCACAGAGTTATATGGAAACAATGAGCAACAGTGCAAAGTTACTTGGGTGCCTTCACCACCTTTTCAGAATGCGTTCCCCACCATGTTGTATATTTACATGAACCATACAACCAAAGTCTCACAGTTATACAAATGCCTCATCCACCAATACAATATTACATGAAACCATGACTGATATTGCAGAATTATATGAATGTCCACCCCAACATGGATGCATATTTTTGTGAGGCACTGAGGATACCACCACCAGAGTTACAGAGTCAGGTGGACATCACCAACACCATGGCAGGATTATGCAAATACCATTACCTCTAAGATATGTGAAGATGAAACCCAACTCTGTGGAGTTACAGGATTACCACACCTAACATCATCACAGAGTGACATGATTACCAATACAGCCATCATCTTGGTGGCATTGCAATATCACAACTCGCCCTGTGGCACTGTTAAGAGAACAGACCCCCAGTGCAGTTATTCAAATCTTACCACCAGCAACACTGAGGCATATGTTAATTCCATGATTAGACTCACAGACTTATGTCTATACTACCACCGCCATTGTTGCAGATCTTTACAAGTATCACAACAACCAGTGTAGTTGAGTTTTGTGACTATTCTGACCAAGGTCACTGTTACAAAAATACCACCCCCACTACCTTGCTGTGCTATGTTAATGCCAAAGCCACTGTTATCACAGAGTTATAGAAATACCATGACCAGGGTGCAGAGTTCTATGATTAAAACCATCACCACCTTCACAAGATGTATGAATAGCACCACCAAATTTCCACAATCATGCCAATACCCAACATGGCAAGATTATGAGAACACCATGGCAAAATCCTCAGAATATGTGAATTGACCTCTGCCAGTGTTGCCGGATCATGTAAACACCCAGCTACCGCCACATAGCTATTTAAATATCACAGCTACCACTCTCAGGGTATTAGGCCAGCACCATGAACAACCTCACAGAGTTACTGAATAACACCAACTGCATTATAGAGTAAAATCAGTACAACCACCATGGTCACAGTTAGGTGTGTACCAACACCACTGCCTCAGACACATGTGAATACCATGACCAATGTCTCTGAGACATGTGCGTACCACTTCCATCACCTTCACATGAATACCACGAATATCATCACCAAGTTATGTGACAGCTGCTGACAGTTTCTCAGTGCCATGTGACCACCACTGTCAACGTCACAGATTGACATAAACACAACTGCCACTGTCATTGTCACAGGAACACCATCACCATCACACTCACAGAGGATTCTACCGTAGACACTGTGACCAATGTCACAGTGTTAAGTGAACAGTACCACAAGCACCACAGAAATATGTAAATACCACCACCACACTGACAGTGTGCAGTACCACAGGTAGTGTCACCAAGTCATGTGACTATCAGCAGCAAAACCATCGCTTACATGAGCACCGCCAAACACAACACTGCAGAGCTGTGGGTGTCCACTGTCAAAGAAATATGTGGATTCCATCACCACAGGTGGAGAATTTCATGAACAATAACATCATCATGTTGTATAAATCGTGCCACCACGGTGTGGCACAATTGTGTCAATCCCACACACATGATACAGAGTTATGTGAATATCATTATGAACTTTGCAAAGGATGTGACCAGCACTGTAGTGTTATGTGATTACAAACACCATCACAAAGGTACATGTACATGGATCCCCCACTTCAAAGTTGTCCTAATATATCCATCACAGAGAATATGGATACAATGGCCAACAGAACTATAAATACCACAATCTCCACTGCCACAGTAATGCATATCACTGATTTATGTGACCACCACCACCACCATCATAAAATTATGTGAATTCCCCCACCAATGTCACAAGGTGGTCTGAATACCATAAACAACATTACAGAATTTGGTAGATGAAAATATCATAGCTATGTAATTACCACAAACACCAGGACAGTGTTCCGTTTGTACCAGAGCCATCAACGTGGAATTATGTTAACACCATGTTCACCAACATGGCATGTAAACTCCACCACCAATGTCATGAACTCATGTATGCAACCACCACAGTGTTATCTGAATTCCACATCCAGTATTGCAGAGTTGTGTGACGACTATCCCCATCATGATGGCAGGTTTGTGTGAAGTCTACCTTCACCAGTTCTTTTAGTCCATTTCTTGTTGTTATAACAAAATAACTGAGGCTGAATCATTTGTAAACAAGAGAAGCTTATTTGGCTCACAGTTTTAGAGACTGAAAGTCCTAGAGCGGGTGACCCTATCACTGAGTCAGCTCATGGCAGATGGTATCACTGTGGGAGCCTGTGGGAGAAGGAACAAGAACTACCTGAACCTTTTCCAAAGGTAATGCCCCAAAGGACCTAATGATCTCCCACCCAGCTCCTCCTCTGAAAGATCCCACCACTTCTTCACATCAGGATGCTGGGGATCAAGCTTCCAGCACAGGACCCTTTATGAACACACTCTCCCCATCCCCAGCCCATAGCACCAGAATCACAGATCCATAAGATGATCACAGGAAATGTGGCGGAATTAAGTGAATAACATCAACATTGCAAAGGGAGGTAAATATGACCACAATCAACATTGCAGAGAGTGGGAATTATGTTCTAGTCTTCTGTCATGAATTTATGTTAAAACCATAACCACTGTTGCGATTTATGGGACTACCACAATGCACATTGCAGAGTTATGTGGTTGCCACCAATATAATGACAGAATTATGTAAATAATACCACCAATACTTTGCAGCATTATCTGTACACCAAGACTAAATTCCCAGAGTTATAGGATTACCACCAATGTCACATTTGCAGAGTTTGTGAACACCACTACCAACATTGTTGTTTTGAGGTGCGTGAGTCATATCCAACTCATAGCGAACTTTATAGGATTTTCAATGGCTGATTGTTTCCGGATTGCCTTAGAAGAGGATTGCCACATCCTTCTCCCATTTTTGCAGTGCTGGGAATCAAACTCAGGACCTCAGAGACTGCAGAGTGGTGCTCTACCAACTGAGCTAAATCCTAGCCCCACTACCAACATTACAGAGATCAATTATCCTCCAAAGAGTTTGTAGCAATTTGTCCTCTTACCAGCGGTATATAGGCAAGCAAAGCAGTCTCTATCCTTCATAATACTGAAAAAAAAATCAATCTTTTAAAAATTCATTAACTTATTTAACTTAATAGTAGCTAAGTAAAAACATAAAAATTGCAAATACTAACAGGATACCATGTAATATTTTAATATGTGTATATATTGCATTGGCTGGGATTTAGCTCAGTGGGTAGAGCGCTGCGCTGCAGTCTCTGAGGACCTGAGTTCAATTCCAAGCACCACAAAAATGGGAGAAGGGCCTGGCAATCCACTCCCAAGGCAATCCCGAAGCACTCAGCCATTGAAAACCCTATGAGGGTTGCTATGAGTCGGATATCGACACGATGGCACCTAACAACAACAATATATTGCATTGGGAGAAGGACATGGCAACCCACTCCCAAAAATCAATCCACCATTGGAAACTCTATGAACAGTAGAGAAGCACTGACAATAGTGTTTCGCCTGTTGTACATAGGGTCTCTATGAGTCGGATACCGACTCGACGGCACCTAACAACAACAACATATGTTGCATAATGCTTAAACCAGTTTAAACATACCTACCTTCTCAAGCATTTATCATTGCTTCACAGTGGAATCTCAAAATTATTTCTTCTATATTTTCAAAATGTATAGTACATTGCTATTTTCTACAATGACCCTACAATGCAATTGTTATTGTTAGGTGTCATGGAGTCTGGGCTGACTCGTAGTGACCCTCATAAGGTTTTCAATGGCTGACTGTTTCAAGATTGCTTTGGGAGTGGATTACCACGTCTTTCTCCCATTTTCGCAGGGCTGGGGATCAAAGCTGGGTCCTTAGAGAGTGCAGAGCACTGGTCTACCAACTGAACTAAACATCAGCCTGCCTATTATGCAGTAGCACATCAAAACTTCTTGTTTTTATCTAATTGTAACTCAGTAACCATTGATTAACCTTTTCCCACCCCTGCCGCCCAGCCTCTGGGAACCACCATTGTCTTCTCACCTTCTGGGACATCAATTCTGTTACATGCGGCAGTGAGCAAGGTCACATGGTACTTGTCTGTCTGTGCCTGGCTCATTCCTCCTAGTGACCAAAGCTTTAAGAAATGTCTTGGAGCTAGGCATGGTGGCTCATGTCTATAATCCCAGTCCTAGGGAGGCTGAGGCAGGGGGATCACGAGTTCCAGGCTGGCCTCAGATACATAGTGGGACCTTGTCTCAAAAAACAAAAATGAACAAAACCCTTGGAAGGCATAGAAGAAGAAAATGTGGTTCTTAGGAAATAAAGTTCCTAAGGAAAATTACATACAAGAGACAGGAATTGACAAATGAAGCATAAGGGAATTGAGTTCAGGTAATTGTCCATACAGACATAGGAATTTATATACCAAAAATGTAACAGTGAATTCAGGAAGAAATGGAAGGATTATTAAATAGGTGATACTGACAGGAATAATATATGATAGCTCATGCCATATCCTATGTAGACAAATTCCAAATAGATAAAATAGTTAAGTGAAAGACATTAAATAAAACAAATATAGGAATAACAAATAGGAATATAGGGAGGAATATAGGAATATAGGAATATAGGGAGGAACATAGGAAAAACAAATAAAACAAATATAGAAAGCTGGGCTCAGCATAACCATCTCCAGTTCCACCCACGTTGTCACAGATAACAGGATTTCCCCCTTCCTGATGCTGAATGCTATTCCATTGTGTATATGTACCCAATTTTCTTTATTCAGGAATCAGGATGGATGACACAACAGCATCAACCTCTTGAATCTTTGCCAATGCTGAGCAACACATGCTCAGTTTCTTTTAATTTCCATGGCCATCGAATCTAATATGGTTACTTTTCTTACCTGTTTATTGACTATTTCTATTTTTATGTTAATTGTTCATATCTTTTGCCCAGATTTCTACTACATTCTTCCTTTTTCTTATAGATTAATGGGATGCTAACGTCTTTGTTCAAAAGTCTTTTCTTTCTTCTTTCTTTCTTCTTCCTTTCTTCTCTCTTTCTTTTCTTCCTTCCTTTCTTCTTTCTCTCTTTCTTTCTCTTTCTTTCTTTTCTTTCTTTCTTGTGGTGTTGAAAAGTAAGCCCAAAGCTTTTCATATGATAGACAAACGCTCTGCCACTGAGTCACATCCTAGGATGTTAACCTCCTATACAATCACTTCTCTTTTGATGGTGTCTACATTTTACCTAGGCTGGGGTTGAGCTCAGTTGGTAGAGTGCCACTCTGCACTCTCTGAGGCCCTCAGTTGGATCCCCAGTGTTGCAAAAATGGGAGAAGGACATGGCAATCCACTCCCAAAGCTACCCTGAAACAATAAACCATTGAAAACCCCATGATGATCACTATGAGTCAGACCCAACTCGACGACGGCACCTAATAGGCTGGCCTCAAACTCACTACATAGTTAGGCTAGCCTTAAACTCAAAATCCTCTTACCTCAACCTCCCTAGTGTAGAGATTACAGGCATGTGACGCCATGCCCAGCCTTGTACTCATATATTTGTTTCGTTTTGTTTTTTGTGGTACTGGGGGTTGAACCCAGGGCCTTGCACTTGCATGCTTTGCAAGTGCTGTACCACTGAGCTGCACCCCCAGCCCATTCTTTTTTTTTACTTTTTGAGACAGGGTCTCGCTAAATTACACAGACTGCCTCTGGTCTTGAACTTGCAATGCTCCTGCCTCTGCCTCCCAAGTTGCTGGGATTACAGGCATGTGCCACTACGCCCAGCTTCATATATTTGTTTTATTTAATGTCTTTCACTTAACTATTTTATCTATTTGGAATTTGTCTACATAGGATATGGCATGAGCTATCATATATTATTCCTGTCAGTATCACCCATTTAATAATCCTTCCATTTCTTCCTGAATTCATTGTTACATTTTTGGTATATAAATTCCTATGTCTGTATGGACAATTACCTGAACTCAATTCCCTTATACTTCATTTGTCAATTCAATTGTCAATAGGAACTTTATTTCCTAAGAACCACATTTTCTTCTTCTATGCCTTCCAAGGGTTTTGTCCATTTTTGTTTTTTGAGACAAGGTCCCACTATGTATCTGAGGCCGGCCTGGAACTCGTGATCCCCCTGCCTCAGCCTCCCTAGGACTGGGATTATAGACATGAGCCACCATGCCTAGCTCCAAGACATTTCTTAAAGCTTTGGTCACTAGGAGGAATGAGATTTTTAATTTTTCATTCCATGTCTACCTGATTTTAACTAGTAGAGATTAAAGGTATAAATGGAAAACTCAATCAATTGGACTCCAGAGATGTACAAAATTGAGGAATTAGGAAAGCTGGACAATGGAGCTCACAAAACTCCTAGTGCCACAAGACTGAAATTCAAAGGAAGATTATAAAATCTTGGTGTTCAGATTCATCTGCCTCACAGGAATTCCAGAAAAAAGTAAAGGGAGAGAAATATTCAAGAATGAATAATCTAAGCACTGTGGCACACGAGGCACATCTATAATCCCAGCAGCTCAGGAGGCTGAGGAGGCAAGATTGCAAGTTTCAGGCCAAAGGCAGCCTCTACAACTTAGTGAGGGCAGCTCATGCTAGAGCACTTGCCTCGCATGTGCAAGGCCCCTGGCTGGACATCCCCTCACCAAGTACTGCCCCCCAAAAAGGATGAATAAGACTAAATGTTTAGTGCCAAGGATAGAAGTGTTCCTATTTTCCCAGGAGAAATGTGAAAAAATCCACAAAAAGACACATGATAGCTTAATTTCAGGATGAAATATCAAGAAAAAAAAACATTCTAAAATCATTCTACATTATGTTAAATGGGAAAAGCTGAAAGATTTCTCCCTAAGATCTGGGACAAGATAAAGATATCCACTTTTACCACTTTTATTGAACATAGTACTAGAAGTGCTAGCCAGAGCAATCAAGCAAGACCAAGAAATACAAGGCATTCAAACTGGAAAAGAGGAAGTCAAATCGTCACTGTTTGCAGAGGATGATATCTTGTATGAAGAAAACCTCAAAGACCACACATATGAGCACAGGCATACACACACACATTAACCTATTAGAACTAATAAATTCAGGGCTAGGAGTGAATCTCAGTAGTGGAGCACTTGCCTTGCATAAATAAACAAGGCCTTGCATGTGATCCCCAAAACCATAAAGAAAAAGAAAAAAGAAGAACTAATAAATTCAGCAAATTTGCAGGACACAAAATCAACATACAAAAATCTATAGCATTTCTCTACACCAACAGCAAATTCCATGAAAAAGAAATCCAGAAAAGCAATCTCATTTACAATACTCACAAAAATGAAATGCCAACGAATAAATTTAACCAAAGAGGTGAAAGATCTCTACAATGAAAAGTATAAAACGTTTATGAAAGAAATTAAAGAAGACACATAAAAATGGAAAGACAACTTTTGCTATGGATTACAAGAATAAATATTGTTAAAATATCCATACTACCCACAGCAATCTACAGATTCAACGCAACTGCTATCAAAATACCAATGACATTCTTTACAGAAATAGACAAAACAATCTTAAAATGTGTATGGAGCCACACAAAAATATGCTAGTAACCAAAATGATTTTGATCAAAAAGAATAAAGCTGTAGGCATTCTACCACCTGCCTTCAAAATATAATACAAAGCTGCAGTAAGCAAAACAGCATGGTACTGGCATAAAACAGACCATAGACCAGAGGAACAAAATAGAAAGCATAGAAGTAAACCTATACACCTTCAGCTGACTGATCTTCAGCAAAGGTGCTAAAACAAAAATGGGAGAAATGACAGTCTCTTCCATAAAATGGGGTGGAAAACCTGTACATACACATGCTGAAGAACGAAACTAGGGCCCTATCTCCTACCACATACAAAAATCAACTCGAAATCGATTAAAGACTTCATCTGGGTGCCACGGCACATACCTGTAATTGCAGCAACTCAGAAGGCTAAGGCAGGAGGATCACAAATTCGAGGTCAGAAGCAGACTGCACAACTTAGTAAGACCTTGTTGTAAAATAAAAAATAAATACAAACAAGGCTGGGGGTGTGGCTCAGTGGTAGTTCATTTGCCTAGCCTTGGCAAGACTCTGGATTCAACCCTCTAGTAATGAAAAAAAAAAAAAAGATTTAAGTGTAAGACATGAAATTACTAGAAGAAGACATAAGTAAAATGCATCATGATATAGGTTTGGACATGAAATTTTTTGGATAAGACACCAAAAGCATAGTTAACAAAAGCAAAAATACATGAATAGGATTACATTAAACTAAAACCCTTCTGCCCAGAAAAAGAATCAACAGAGTGAAGAGACAGCTTACAGAATGGGAGAAAACATCTTCAACCTGTACATCCGATGTTGTTATTGTTAGGTGCTGTGGAGTAGAGTCCATCTCCCAAGCCTACAGCACCTGGTATTCCCAGGTGGTCTCCCATCCAAGTACTAACCAGGCTGACCCTGCTTAGCTTCCGAGATCTGACGGTATTGGATGCCACAGGGCTACAGTTGCAGGCTATACATCTGATAAGGGGTTAATATCCAAAGCATGTAAGGAAGTCAAACAACTGTGTAGCAGTAAGTAATCTAATTTTAAAGTGGGCTGTAAACCTAAATAGGAATTTCTCTAAATAAAACCTAGCAATAGCCAGCAGGCATACAAAAAAAAAAAATACTCAACATCCCTGATTATCAGAGAAATGCAAATCAAAACCCCAGTGATATCACAATGGGACAGCACCTCACCCCAGTGAGAATGGCTATTAAAAAAAAAAAAAAAACCCTATTGATGAGAGTGTTGCCAGATGTGATGTGAAGGATGCATAATGAAAAAACCCAGTGCTGTACTACTCTGTACTCCATCACTGTTTACTAATAAAGGACAAAAAGTCTGAGAAAATATAAAGAGGAGAAAGAAGGAGGGAGGAGACTAGCAAAGATAAGCAAAGGTTGTGGAAGGTGGGAAGGGGAGAAGAAACAATGTAGAGGGATAAAGGGGGAGAGGATAATCTTAACGTAAATGATGCAACTTCCTGAGTACATGGGAAAAATAGGGGAATATAACCCACATATGCATGCAAGTTTTGCTACATACTAGTTAAAAGGTTCCATAAACTTTGTAGGTTGATGAAAGTATAACCAAAAGGATATAATAGTTGCATAATAGAAAAAGCAAATTCTGTGTTACTCTGTACCCCACCGACATTTAGCAATAATGGGGAAAAAAATTTTAATTTAAAAACCCTGAAAAATAATAAGTGTTGGTGAGGATGCAAAGAAAAGGAAACTCTTGAACACTGCTGATGGGAATATAACTTAACACAGAACTATGGAAAAAGGTTTTGAGGTTCTTGAGAAAATTAAAAATAAAACTACCATACGAACTAGTTATCTCACTACTGGCTATAAACCCAAAGGAAATTAAATCAATATGTCAAAGAGACTTCTCCACTCCCAAATTCATTGCATGACTATTAACAACAGCCAAGGAAAGGAATCAACCTAAGTTACCATGAAGTAATTAATTATTAAAGAAAATGGGGCTGGCATACACAATGGAACACTATTTATTCATCCCTTAAAAAGATGAAATCCTGTTATTTGCAGCAACATGGATGGAACTGGAGGACATAATGTTGTTGTTATTATTGTTAGGTGCCGTTGAGTCGGTATCTGACTCATAGCAACCCTCAGAGGGTTTTCAATGGCTGACTGTTTAGGGATTGCCTCGGGAGTGGATTGTCAGGCCCTTTTCCCATTTTTGCAGTGCTGGGAATCAAACTCAGGCCCTCAGAGACTACAGAGCAGTGCTCTGCTAACTGAGCTAAATCCCAGCCTGGAGAGTAGAATAGTGGTTACCAAAGGCTGGATCCAGAGCCTTCTGGGGAGGGAGGGTTGAGGAAACATTGGCTGATGGGTACTGAGTTGAAAAGAAACAAGTTATGGTTTTCTATTGCATGGTAGGGCGAGTATAGATAACGGGGATGTACTATGGATTTTTAAGAAGCTAGAAGAAAGAATTTTAAATGTTTTTACCACAAAGAAGTAATATTTAAGGAGCTATGTACATTTGTCTTGGTTTAAACATTACACAATGTAGACGTGTCCAAACATCACATAGTGTTCCATAAATACACACAATTTCTACGTGTCGACTTAAACTTTTCTTTAAAACTGGCATTATGTAACCCGGTGTGGTGGTGCACACCCGTAATCCCAGCACTTTGGAGGCTGAAGCAAGAGGGCCACGAGTTCGAGGTCAGCCTGGACTAAACAGTGAGACTCTATCTCAAAAAAAGAAGAAAAAAAGCATTGTGTGAGTGAGAATAAGAAACATGCCATGTCACGTACAAGGAAGGAAAACGTAGAGTAAATTAAAGTTCTCTTTCAATACCCTAAAGGCAAATGGCATTCATGGAAAGTCCAAAGATGAGAAATACTGAGCCGGGCATCGTGTTTCCACCCAAACCAGCATTTGAGTGGGAAGAAGAAACAAGGACAGAGGAAGTGAACCACCTACAGACACTCTCAGAAAGAATATCCCAGACCCCTGGGGAGCACAACAGACCAAAGGGTGTGAGCTACAAAAACAAGGTTGAGGAAAGAATCAACAAAAGTTGCAAACAGCTTTTGCCTAATAATGGGGCATAACTTGGGTTGGGGCTGCAGTTCGGTGATATAATGCTTGAGTAGTGTGGGTGAAGCCCTGGCTTCCATCTCCAAAACAACAATAATAATAAGAGGAAGAAGAAGTAACTTTAAATATGTGCGTTTAAACCATGATCAGGAACTAAAACCTCAGAAGATGTCAACGTGGATAGTAGGGAACAGATGTAAAGGGAAAGCATTCAAAGAGCTAATGTTTTATGGAAGGAGTTCCAGAACTCATTAGTTCTAAGTAGCAATAGAAAAATATGCTTACGTACATGTGTAAGAAATTATAAACCACTCTAAAAATAAGAACAAAATGATCAACTTCCAAGCCACTGAGAAAAAGGAAGAAACAAAAACAACTCAGTCTACAGAAATAAGGCATAAAAATAGAAAATGCACAAATGAAAGGCAAAGGAAATATACATAGCAGTAATAGGACCAATCACAATAAACATGAGTGGATCAAATATGCCAATTAAAGGTCAAAGCCTTTCACACTGGTTTTTTAAAAAGTCACAAAGAGGCAGGCATCGTGGCACACGCCTGTAATCCCAGTAACTTGGAAGGCAGAGGCAGGAGCACCATAATTCCAAGGCCAGAGGCAGCTTGCGTAATTTAGCAAGACTCTGACTCGAGATAAACAGTAAAAATTGGCCTGGGGTGCAGCTCAGAGGTAGAACACTCACAACGTAGGTATGAGGCCATGGGTTCAACCCCCAAGAACCACAAAAAAACAAAAGCAAAAAAAGTCACAAAGAAATACTAAGAAGATAAAACATACTATGTCAGACAAATGTTTGGGATTGCTTCAGGAGTGGATTGCCACGTTTTTGTAGTTTGATGGAAACGTTTTTGAAAGCCTATTTGGAAGTATCTATGGATGTGAAAAATGCACTTGCCTTTGATCCATTAATTTTATGCATAGGACCCTATTCATGTATGTTGTTGTTAGGTGCGGTCGAGTCCAGTTCAATTCAACAGAATGAAACACTCCCTGACACTGTGCCATGCCTGGCACTATGTCAGTGCTTCAGTGTTGTCAATGCTACTTTGTTATTCATAGGGTTTTCCATGGCTGATTGTTTTGGGAGTGAGTTGCTAGGTCCTTCTCCCAAGCCTACAGCACCCAGTGTTCCCAGGTAGTCTCCTATTCAAGCAGGCCCGACCCTGCTTAGCTTCCAAAACTAGCCAAGATCAGGCACCAGGGTGATATGACTACAGACCTATCCATGTATAAGTATGTGAAATTGTATGTGCAAAAATATTCACTACTCTGTTGCCTGTGTGGTAAGAGTTTTAACTCCCTCCTCACTGAAACTATAAGTCTTACAGCAGCCAGTCTATTTGCTTGGCTTGGTTTGGTTTGCTTTGGTACTAGAGTTTGAGCCCAGAGCCTCATGCTTGCATGCTTTGCAAGTGCTGTACCACTGAGCAGCATCCCCAGCCCACTTTTTCTTTTTTACTTTCTGAGACAGAGTCTTGCTAAATTATGCAGACTGCCTCTGGTCTCGAACTTGCAATCCTCCTGTGTCTGTGTCCTGAGTCACTGGGATTACAGGCTTGTGCCACCACACCTGGCTCAGCAGCCCATTTTTAAATGAGTCTCCAAGAAACATCGTCCAACTCTCCACATTCTATAGGTTAAAGCAAATCACAGGGTCAGCCCAGCTTCAAGAGTGTAAACAGCAGGAGACTTGGTTCACTTGGTCTTCCTTTGGAGACATGAAGTCAGAGAGGAGAGGAAGTGAGAGCGAGGGAGGGGAGCGGGGGCGGTGGAAATAGGAATAGAGGGAGGGGCCTTTTACCTGTGCACACTTTTGTTTAAACATTTTATAACAGGAATATTCTTCCTTATTATACACACAATTTCAAACTAACAGAAAGCTTAAAATATTTTCCACACACACACAAAAAGGGTCACGCTTCATAAAATTGGACCTCGATGGTATGACCAAAATTGGCCAAAAAATGACCAATGGATTTCTGGTGACTCAGCTTACAAAGGGTCTTGGCCTCCCTCCTTGATGGTCCTCTAAGAGTCATCTCGATCTGACAACGCAATGGAGGAGTGAGGTGGAGTCAGGGAGGGCAGTGGCCTCTTTCTCAGAAAGGTCTCTGGTGGCCGAGTCCTCTCATGGTGGTCAGAGAGGCTCAGTCACTGGGTTCCATCTGGCTGGCCTTAGTGATTGGTCAGGGACAAGCAGGAGACCCTGATGGCGCTTTGTGGCTCCACCTCTCTCCTATAATAAGCTCTGGATATCAAAAACTCCCAAACTTTAGGAAATGCCTGTCACCATGGTTGTAGGTGGACTTTGTGAAAAGTCAATTTCATGATGTGAAAAAATAGTAATTGCAGTCAAGTCTCTGAAAGCTTTCGCTGGGAAGTGGAGGGACTGTGGAAAAATAGAACTTTTATTAAAAATGATAACTGAAGGGCACAGACTCACGTTGGCTTTGTGAATGAGGAACATTTTAAAAGCAAAATCCTACAGGGTGGAGATCCAGTGTCTGCAACAGAAAGGAGAATGTCACTGATAGAATAAACTGAGCTGGCTTGCTAAAGAATTCAAAGAAATAATCGGAGTGTGTAGGCAAGAAGGAAGAGCCATCAGAAAAAGAGCTGCAATTTACAAAGGGCCGGAAAGAAAGCTCAATTCATCGGGAGAAAGAGGAACATCAATAAGAAATGTTACTTCTTTGACACATAAGAAAAGAGCGATAACTGCCAATCGCACAAGACAAAAGCCATTATTTTGTGAGAGTCTCCGTCCAGGCCTCTATCTGCAACTGTAATGCAAGCAAAGGACAGGAAGCCAAACAAGAGCTGGGAAAGATGAGTCATAGCTGTGTCACAGTCTGCAGACTCGGAGCTCTCGAGTCACACTGGAAAGACACCAGGTGCCACTTCAGAGATCTACGGAGACCTGGGAGACAAGGGCCAGTTGTGGCCACACGTGGCCTGGTGGTGGCAAGGGTGGAAACCCAGAGTGGGAAGAGGGCAGGGAACACACTGATGGACCCAGAACTGCCGGAGCTCTGTGGGACCTGGAATGTCAGGAACAGAAGGAATCCGGGTCTAAGGACAACAGGGAGCTATTTCGTGTCCATGAATTGTGGGAGAGCTGGAAAGTTAGAGATAGCTTTGACTGCTTGGAAAAGGACTCCTGGGCCCCAAGGTCGATCCCTCTTTCCTGTTGGAACCTCCAGGGGCACAAGGTACAGCAACTTCTACAGGATGAGGGCGTCAAAGTACTCTGTAAACACGGCGCAGGGCTCAGCATTATAAGTATGTTCCTCACTCTGCAGAGAAAGGAGGTGCCACTGCCCCCTTAGGCCATTGGGATGTGTCTGGACCCCTCAACATGCTGCACCCTCCTGTCACCAGGGATCGTGAGGCACCTGAAGAAGGCTGGAAAAAACCTGGGGCAACTTCGGTTCTTTGGGTGAAGCCACCTAAGATTAGGAGGCTTTCCTAGGCAAAGGAAAGAGACATACCAGAAGAAAAGCTAAAGAAGCCTTTAAATAGAAAGAAAAACCTTGGGTAGACAGACAAGGCAGACACCCCTAAGATATCAGGGGTGCAGCTGTCTTTGTTCTCTCTCTAGATTTATTGGAACCAAAGTAATGCCCAATGCAACATGAGCCTGCAGTGGTAGCCCTGTGGCATTGGATCCCGTCAGATCTCAGAAGCTAAGCAGGGTTGGACCTGGTTAGTACTTGGATGGGAGACCACCTGGGAACACCAGGTGCTATAGGCTTGGGAGAAGGACCCAGCAACCCACTTCCAAAAATTAACCTGCCATTGAAAACCCTGCCCACAGCAGAGAAGCACTAACAATACTGTTTCGCTTGTTATATATAGGGTCACTATGAGTCAGATACAGACTTGACAGCACCTAACAATGCAACATGATCCCAGGGTGTGAAACTCAAGCTTTGCCTTTCCCAGACAGACTGAGGGAAAGGCTCCTATAATACACAGTAATCTTTTATGGTTTTGGGACTTTTGGAACCTGGGATCTTTGTTTTATAAAATGGGTTCATGGGCTTGCTTGGTATATTTTGAAAGAATGGTCCCATAGGGTGAATATCTTAGAATGGCACGCCTTTGTTCATAACCTGAGGACTCAGTCATTAATCTCAGTTAGCAAACAGGGCCCATTAGATCAATGCCTAGTCGTTATCCAGAGGTCAACATTCTGATGTTCTGGGAGGTCCTCTCCCAAGTCATGGCTAGAAGTGGGAGCCATTTAGAATCCTCTTTTCTTCCACAGCCTACTAATGCCTAACTTGCTACCTAACACTCTTTGAGGCTATATTAGTCTGTCTTTCATTATGATAATGAAATACAGGAGGCAGGTTACCTTTATAAAGAAAAGAGGTTCATTTAGCTCACAGTGTTAGATGCTAAAAGTCCAAACACCATGGTGGTGGCTCTTGCCAGAGCCTTCCCTAGCTTTGTCACCTCATGGCAGATAACAATGTTGAACGCCCATGTGGGGAAAAGAGATCATCTCTCAAAACAGGATGCCAGAGAAAGACTAGGGTCCCATGATCTTTTTTTCAGGGCACAGCACCAGTTCACCTGAGGATCCCTCATGGGGCTCCATCTCTTAAAGACCTCACTACCCAGCATCACCACACAGAGGACCAAGCTCCCAGCGCATGACACTTTGGAGGACACACATGATCCACAGCAGGGGCCTCGAGGAAGAGGTGTGTTCTCTTGAAACCCTGGCGTGTGACCTTCAAGACCATGACTGTGAGTTTTCAAAATGAAGAGCCATCCATAAAGGATCTTATTTAAAGAAAGCGTAGCTTAAAACTGAACCAGAGAGGTGGGCACAGTGGCACACACCTAGAATCCCAGCAACTTGGGAGGCAAAGGCAGGAGGATCGCACGTTTGAGACCAGAGGCAGTCTGTATAATTTAGCGAGACCCTGTCTCAAAAAGTAAAAAAATGGGCTGGAGGTGCAGCTCAGTGGCCCAGCACTTGCAAAGCAGGCAAGCTCGAGGCCCTGGGCTCAACCCCCAGTACCGCAAAAAAACAAAAAAAACAAACAAACAAAAAAAAAATCTGAGCTGGGAGAATTTCTATGATAAGTTACAATAAAGGATGTATGCAAGGATCGGTCTGGACGGCTGCAAAGGCTCTAAGGCATGGTGTGAAGAAGGCCTTTGCTTTTTCACTCCTTCTCCATCTTAATTATGTCACATTTTCACCATAGGACTGATCCGTGCATTACTTATTGGTGGTAGTGTTAGGTATGTCCCACTCATAGCGACCCTCATGGGGCTTTCAGTGAGGGATTGTTTTGGGGAGTGGATCACCATATCCTTCTCCCATTTTTACAGTGCTGGAGAATGAACCTGGGCCTCAGAGAGTGCAGAGCAGACACGCCACGAACTGAGCTAAACCCAAGCCCCCGTGCATTACTTAAGCAATTACAAATAATTACTTCTACAAAGGGTAAATAAAAGGAACTGATGCTTTAGTGCCATGGTTCTCGAACATGCATTAGAACCTCCTAGAGGGCTGTTAAACACCTTCTGCTGTGCCCTGCCCCACAACCTGTAACTCCATAGGTCTAAGGAGAGGGGGCTGATGCTGAGAATCTAGCCAGAGGCCACACTGTCAAAGCAAATGTCTTTGAGAGGCTGGAAATATCATGGAAAGTGTCAGGATTTCAACCCAGACCACCTCACACCAGCCTCTACCTCTGGACCTCCACTGCCTGCAAACCAGGGCTACCTTTGCGCAGTAGGAGTAAGGGAGATTTGTTTCTTGGCCATTTTTCAAAAAGTATTTTTATAATATATTTATTGGATTTCTAAATATAAAACCTTTTCATCTTAAAAACGTTAAAACTATGTTTTTCTTACCTGGCATGGTGGTGCACACTTGTAATCCTAGTGGCCTAGAAGGCTGAGGCAGGAGGATAGCAAGGGCAAGGCCAGAGGTATCCTGTGTAACTTAGGGAGACTCTGTCTCAAAAGAGAAAATAAAAAAGGGCCCGGTGCGCAGCCCCGTGGTAGAGGACTTGCTTAGTACGTGAGAGGCCTTAAGTTCAGTCCCAAGTCCTGAAAAAAGGAAAAAAAAAAACCTGTTCTTTCTGTATATTCTAAAATGAATGGGTATTATTGCCTTGTAAAAACATACATGTTATGTGCCTCTTTGTCCCAATGAAGTGTCTGCCTGAGGAGGTGACTTCTCATACAGGTGAATAGGACTTAGTTCTGCAGCTCACAGGCCACCCTCTCATTCTGAACCACATGGGCCCAGCAAGGACATAGCCTTTCCCCAGCAGCAGGCATCACCCTAAAATACAAGTAAGTTTAAGGAGCCCAAGGAAATACACACACGCTATAACAGAGAAGGGCTGGGATTTAGTTCAGGTGGTAGAGCGCCGCTCGGCAGTCTCTGAGGTCCTGAGTTCGATTCCCAGCACCGAAAAAGTGAGAGAAGGATGTGGTAATCTACTCCGGAGGCAATCCCAGAACAATCAACCATTGAAAACTCTCTAAGGGTCGCTGTGAGTCAGACAGGACTTCATGGCACCTACCAACAACAACAACATCATAGAGAAGACCTTTCCTCTCTAAAATATGAAGGTTCTGCATGATCCTGGCAATCTGCACGCACACAGCAGCCCCCTACCCGAATCCCTAGCAATACAGAGTTACAGAGAATCAGTAAACCCAAACTACAGAGAAAAACAGAAGAAAAGGCACCTTAAGGCATCCCTGAAAGAGAGAAAGCCAAACACAACAGGACTGAAGAGGAAGTCACAAGCGCTGCATGCAGCAAATGGCAGGCGTAGACACCCAGAGAGTACCAAGAAGACCCAAGAAAACGCTTTGTGCTGATCAGCTGCATCCTGGCTCCTGAAGCAACCATTTGCAAGAGGGATATGATTACAATGGCTTAAAATAATCAAGACTTTCCCTAGAGGTAGTACATGATTCCCAAAGCACATTGCTCCTCTACAGCTTGGAAAGATGGCCTCGTAAGGTGGGGGACAGGCCACGCTGCACAAATAGATAATGAAAGGAGGTGTGGAAAAGAAATTAAGAGGCATGGCAGATAAATCTAGACTTCCCAACATTCACCAAATGTAAGGTGCAAAAGAATACATGGAAGAGTAATAGAGAAAACTCTTCCAGGACTGAAGACCCAAGTCCTTGTTTGAAAAGTTGCACCAAATGCTAAACAAAGTTGAAACAATAAGTGTCAGAACAACAACAATAAAGACAAGATTATAAAAGGTAAGAGGGTAGAGAAGGAAGTAGTTGATTACTGAAGAAAGAATAAGACACAACCATGTGAATGTACTTGTTGTTGTTGTTGTTAGGTGCCATGGAGTCGGTATCCGACTCATAGTAACCCTATATATAACTGGGGAAAAACTATTGTCATTGCTTCTCTGGTATTCATAGGGTTTTCAATGGCAGGTGAATGTACTTAGTGCTGCTGAACTCCATAAAAAATGGTTTGAATGGTATATTTTATGTTATGTATATTTTACCACATGGGGGAGGACCTGGCAATCCATTCCCAAAGCAATCCTGAAACAACCATTGAAAGCCCTGTGAGGGTCACTGAGTTGCACCCAACTCGAAAGCACCTAAAAACAACAAGATATTTTACCACAGAGGTTGGGGTTCAGCTCAGTTGGTAGAGTGCTGCTTTGCACTCTCTGAGAGCCTGGGTTCAATTCCTTCTCCAAATGAACTATCAAAGTTACACTCAACCAAGAATTAATTATGAATCAGCTGGGCATAGTGGTGCACACCTGTAATCACAGCAACTCAGAAGGCAGAGGCAGGAGGATCTTGAGTTCAAGGCAGAGGCAGCCTGTGTAACTTAGCAAAACCTTGATTCAAAATAAAAATGAAGTAAAAAAAAAAAAAGAATGGACTAGAGGTGCAGCCCAGTGGTAGAGCAATTGCAAAAACACGTGTGAATCCCTGGGTTCAACCCCCAAGTTTTGCAGTTATAATAATAACAATGGCAACAACAACAATATAAATCTCCAAAAAAAAGAAAGAAATGGGAAATAAGACAACAATACTGAATAATGAATAAAATTAATTAAAATAACTGTTGGGGCTATTTGATGGGTTGTTTCTGGTTTTACTTTTTTGAGATAGAGTCACACTATGTAGCCCAGCCTATCAGCGCTCTGAAGCTAAGCAGGGTCAAGCCTGGTTAGTACTTGGATGGGAGACCACCTGGGAATACCAGGTGCTGTAGGCTTGGGAGAAGCCTGGGAACACCAAGTGCTGTAGGCTTGGGAGAAGGAGCAGCCATCGAAAACCCTATGAATAGCTGAGAAGCAGAGAACTAAATCCCAGCCCCAGTCAGGAAGTAGGTCACTAGTATGGAAAAGCCATGGTAACCCGCTCCCCAAAAATAATCAGCCATTGAAAACCCTATGAATAGCAGAGAAGCACTGACAATACTGTTTCGCCCATTGTACGTACATAGGGTGGCTATGAGTCCAACATGGACTTGAGGGCACCTAACAACAACAATATGTAGCCCAGGTGGAGTTTGAATTCTAGAGCTTTCTGCCTCAGCCGTCAGAGCACTTAGATTTCAAGCATATGCCACCACTCCTTACTGTGGCCGTTTTAACCCAGCAACATTCCGGAAAAGCCTTTGGAAACCTGGTTGGCATTTTCCTCCATAGTGAAGCGTGGGTTGGCCGTGTGACCCAGCAATCCCACTACACGAGAAATGAACCACGTGCCTAACAAATGAAATGTACAAACACATCCACAGCAGCCCAACCCATCAGTGCTTCACACTGGAAAAGAAGCAAATGTTCGCAAGCAGCGCATGAATGAACAAGCCGCGGTGGGTTCATCTGACTTCCTCCGGTACTAGGAACAAGGAGCCTCGGCACAGGGCCAGCTGGTCCCTGCAGCTGACGAGGCAGCTTTCCACTGCTGTAACGAATTCCTGAGAGGAAACGCTTGCAAAGAGGAAAGGGTTGCTTTGCCTCACAGTTTTGGAGGTTCCGGTCCGTGATCAGTTGGCCTCCTTGCATTTGAGGCGTGGGGGGATTGTGTGGTTGAGCAAAGCTGCTCACCTTATGGCCAGGACTCAGAGAAAAAAAAGAAATGAAAAGAGCTTGGGTCACTCTGTAATCGTCAAGGGCACGCCCTCAATGACCTAGGGACCTCCCACCAGGCTCCGCCTCTTAAAGTTCCTACCACCTCCCCATAATGCGAGGTTGCAATTAGACCCTAACACGTGGGACTTTGGGGAACATTCCAGATCCAGACTATAGTGGGGCCCTGCAGCCGCTCATCACTCATTCAGCAAATGTTGGCTCTGCCAACTCTGTCCCAGATGCTCATCTCAAGGCGGGGTAGGGCACTAGCAAACAAGGTGGGTGAGGTCTCAGGCCTGCCAAGAATCTGCTGGTCAGGAAGTTGCTGTTGTTGTTAGGTGCTGTCAAGTCGTGTCCGACCTATAGCAACCCTCAGAGGGTTTTCAATGATTGATTATTTGGGATTCTCAGGAGTGGATTGCCACGTCCTTCTCCCGGTTTTTGCGGTGCTGGGAATCGAACTTAGGACCTCAGAGACTGCAGAGTGGCGCTCTACCAACTGAACTAAATCCCAGCCCCAGTCAGGAAGTAGGTCACTAATATGGAAAAGCCATCCATCTACCCCTCACCTAGTGCCAACTGCCTGCCCACACGCCTGTCAAACCAAATTTGTCATCCCCTTCCTGTCCCTTTGCACATCTCGGTTCCGCATACGTGATTCCTCCTGCCTGCTACCCTCTCTTCCTGTCTCCATTTCTCAGATCCTTTGCTGTGATCCCCAATGATCCCCATCAAATATCTCATTGCCACCATAGCCCTCTCCACCCTTCGAGTAATCACCTTCCCTATCTCACAAGACAACTCCCGGCATCCCGTTGACATTGACCTCTTTGCCTGCTGGCTCAATGCCTATTTCGATTTTTTATTGTGCCGTAAAGCTTGGCGCAGAGAATGTAAGAATGCTGCCCAAACTCAAAATAGAGAAAACTGAAGCCTTTTAGGCTCTCTGGCATTGCCACCTCCTGCCTCCTGGCCAATACCTTGACACAGCAGCTGGCATCCAAAATGCTGAGCTGGAGCCCTCCACCCTCTCCCCCAGACAGCCAGCACAGGCTCCAGCTCCCATTCACACACTTTGTCACTCAGGCTCTGCAGAGCCGGGCCTCTATTCCTCTGTGCATTCCGAAGACCTGGCATGCAATGGGTACAAAATAAATATTTGTGGGACGTACTCACCAAGTGCTAATGAAGTTAAAGATCTTTTGGTAACTCCCTTAGTGATTAGGACTAGAAAGTTTTAGCACTTCATTTGGTAATGCAGGGGACTCGTGAATCATAATGTTTTCATTAACTTTTTATTTCACTTATTAGCACTAATTTGTATCGGTTTGTGATATGTAATATACTCGAACATTTTCAGACTGTTTCTCTGAAATTATTCTGGGATTTAGGCCTATCACTGTTAAATAAATAGGACTTTCCCCTCAGCTGTATTAATCCTGCTGAATGTCTGAGAGCGGATGCTGCAGTTAAAGAGCAATGAGGGAGAAGTGGAGCGCTGATCTTAGCAAAGGAAGAAAGGAGGAAAATGTGCTTTATGTTTGTAATTTTCTGTGAGTCTATGATAATTTCAAAATAAAAACTTAAATCACCGGGCACGGTGGCGCACACCTGTAATCCCAGCAGCTTGGGAGGCGGAGGCAGGAGGACCACAAGTTCAAGACCAGAGGTAGTCTGTGTAATTTAGTGAGACCCTGTCTCAAAAAAAGTAAAAAAAAAAAAAAAAAAAAAAGGGCTAGGGGTGCAGCTCAGTAGTCCAGCACTTGCAGAGCATGCAAGTGTGAGGCCCTGGCTTCAAACCCCAGTACCAAAAAAAAAATTTTTTTAATTAAAAAACTAAAAATAAAAATAAAAACTTAAGAGAAAACCAAGCTAGAATGTAGCTCAGTGGTAAAGCACCGGCCTAGTGTTACAGTTAGGAAATAAAATGACCCCCACCCAGAGCTCAGATGCTGAGGGCTTGATCCCCTCCATAGTGGTTAGAGGTGACTGGGTCCCCAGGGGGCTAACTTTATCAATGGATTAGCCCACTGATAAATTCATAGCTGAATCGCCCATTTGGAGTTGGGACCTAGTTAGAGGAAATAGGTCACTAGGAGCATGCCTTGGCAGGATAGGTCTTTTCTCCAGCCATCTCCTTCCAAACCCTCTCACTCTGTGTATATGTACATGCATGTGTGTGTGTGCGTGTGCACGTGTGCGTGTGTGTATGTATGGGTGTGTGTCTCTTTCTCTGCTTCCTGGCTGTCATGAACTGAGCATGCCCACCACGCCGTTCTGGCCATGATGTTTCTGCCTTGCCACAGGCCTGAAAGCAATGGAGCCAGCCAACATGGACTGAGACCTCAGCAACCAAAGGCCCAAATAAATCTTTCCTCCCTCAAGCTGTTCACCTCAGGCACTTTGTCACAGCTATGAAAGTCTGACTAACACATCTAGCATCAGGGAGCCCCTAGGTTCCATACTGATCACCAGTATGGTGTGTATAAATTTCAACATTTGCTCTCAAATTTATCCAGGTGCTTATTTCTGTCTATAATTGTTCTTGTTGTTGTTGTTGTTAGGTGCCATCAAGTCATGTCCATCTCGTAGCAACCCTCATAGGGTTTTCAATGGCTGATTTTTTGGGGATTGCCTTGGGAGTGGATTGCCACATCCTTCTCCCATTTTCACAGTGCTGGGAATCAAGCCCAGGACTGCAGAGACTACAGAGCATCGCTCCACCAACTGAGATAAATCCCAACCCCTTGTTGCTAGGTGCCATCAAGTCAGTATCCAACTCATAGCGATCCTACATACAACAGGTGAAACACTATTGTTAGTGCTTCTCTGCTGTTCACAGGGTTTTCAATGGCTGATTGGTTTTGGGGAGTGGGTTGCCGGGTCCTTCTCCCATCTATCTATAATACCATCCTGAAAATGAATACAGGTCACATTCAATTGATACTACAGGTACATTTCCTAAAAGACATTTAGAAACAAGAAGTTGATGTTTTCCACATTGAATCACACGCTTAGAGTTTCCCAATGATTAATTAAGGTAAATGTATAATCTATGGACTAATTACTTGATTGTTAAGTATAAATATTAACAGACCTGTGTCATCCTTTCTAAGACTCTTCACCCTATCCTCCTGATATCTAGAATGTTTCCCCTCAATTCTTCACCTAATTAATTGCTGCTTATCTTGAGACTGAAGATCCTTGATGAGATCGAGTCCCCACTTGCCCTTAACTCATTTTTTCTTAACAATGGCTATTGTTTTTGCAATTTTTGTGTCATGTTATGGCTTAAATACGTCCTCCAAAAGTTCATATGCTGAAAATTTAATCCCTGAATTCACAAGCTGATGGCATGTGGAGGTAGGATTTTGGGAAGTAATTAGGGTTATTGTTGTTTGTTGTTAGGTGCCATCGAGTCCATATCAGATTCATAGCGACCCTATGTACAACCGGCGAAACAGTATTGTCAGTGCTTCTCTGCTGTTCATAGGGTTTTCAATGGCAGATTGATTTTTGGGAGTGGGTTGCCGGGTCCATCTCCCAAGCCTACAGCACCTAGTGTTCCTGGGCGATCTCCCATCCAAGTACTAACCAGGCCCAACCCTGCTTAGCTTCTGCGATCTGACAGGATCAGATGCCACAGTGCTATGGCTGCAAGCATTAGGGTTATAGGCAGCCCCAAGAAACAGGCCATTAGGCTCCATAAAAATGAGGTCATAAAGGCCTTAATGCCATGGTAAGAAGAAGGGGAGAAGACTGAGTTTGCACACTCCCTCTCTCACCGTGACCTGCCCCCACCTTGTTATGATACAGAAGAAGGTAGGCCTTTGCCTGGTGCAGTTCATACTTCTTAGACTTCCCAGCCTCCAAAATGTGAAAAATACATTTCTTTCCTTTATAAATAACCCAGTCTCAGGAATTGTATTGCAGAAATACAAAATAAAGATAAGGTATATTTCAGATGCCATAAAAATTCACACTTTTAAAATATACAATTAGTGACATGTAGTAGATTCACAACGTTGTACCACCATAACCACCATTTAATTTCAGAACTTTTTTGTCAACTCAAAAAGAAGCCCCAGATACATTAGCAATCACTGCCCATCCTCTCTTCAGCTCCTGCCAACCACTAATTAACCCTCTGTCTCTGCAGATTTGCCACTTCTGCACAGTCAATATAAATGGAATTACACAGTAAGTGCCCTTTTGTGACAAACTTCTTTCACTTAGCATGTTGTAATGTGTATCAGTATTTCATTCCTTTTCAAGACTAAATACTATTCCATCATACAGGTATATCATCTTCTGTTTCTCTGTTCTGCAGGTAATGAGCATTTGGGTTGTTTCCACTTTTTGCCTGTCATAAGTTATTCCACTGTGAACATTCAAGTACACAATTTCATGTAAACACGCATTTTCAGTTCTCTTGGGTAAATACCTAAGAATAGAATTGCTAGATCCTATGGTTACTGTAAATCTAACACCTTGAGAAACCAACAGACGCTTACACAGCAGTTGCACAATTTTACATCCCCTCCAGCAGTGTAAGAGGATTTTAGTTCTTCCACATCCTCACCAACATTTGTTATTGTCTACCTTTTAGTATAATATTATCCTGGAGGCTATGAAGCAGTATTTCATTGTGGTTTTGATTATCATTTCCCTAGTTATTAAAGGGTCTGCAGGCATAGCACCCTGGCATCTGATTCTATCTGATCTCAGAAGCTAAGCAGGGTTGGCTTGGTTAGTCCTTGGATGGGAGACAGCCTTGGAATAGCAGGTGCTGCAGGCCAGGGAGAAGGACCTGGCAGCCCATTCCTGAAACTCACCACCACTGAAAACCCTATGAATAGCAGAGAAGCACTGACAATAGTCCTGGGTATGGCACAGGGCCAGGGAGTGTTTCATTCTGTTACAACAAAGGGTTGCTATGAGCGGACCCAACTCGATGGCACCTAACAACAACAATTATTACAGATGCTGAGCCTCTTTAGTGTGATTATTAGTCATCTGTATATGTTTTAAGAAAAAATGCCTTTTCAAATGTTTTGTCAATTTTTAATCAGTTATTTTTCTTTTATTGTCGACATTCTTGTATTCTAATGCTATTCTTTCATCAGCCATATGATTTGCACATTTTCTCCCATTTTGTGGGTTGTCTTTTCATTTTCATGGTAGTGTCTTTTTGAAGCACAGAATTTTAGCTTCTGCTTTGTTCTTTGTTTTTGCGGTGATTGAGGTTGAACCCAGAATGTCAACATGCTAGGCAGTGCCGTACCACTGAGCTACATCTCCAGTCCCAAGTTTTTAACCTTGAGGAAATCAAATTTATCTAAAAAATATTGTTTGTGACTTTTGAAGTTGTATCTAAGAGACTATTGCCTAATCCCAGGCCACAGAGATTTATTTTTCTTTGTTCTTCTATGAGTTTTATGGGTTTGGGTCTTATATTTAGGTATTTAAAACATTTGGAGTTAATTCTTACATAGGATGTGGGGAACCAGTCCAACTTCATTCTTTTGCATGTGAATATCTAGATGTCCCAGCACCATCTGTTGAAAAGACAATTCCTCATTGAATAATCTTGGCACACAAGACAAAAATCAATTGGCCATAAACCTATGTTTCTATTTCTGGACACTCAATTCTATTCCATTAATCTACACGTCTGTCCCTATGCCAGTAACACATTGTCTTAAAATAAGGAAGTTGGTTTTTATTTTTTTGTACTTCATTTTCAAGATTATTTTGACTATTCAAGGCATGGCTACATTTTTTAAATTAGTTGATTGGTTAATTAATTTTTTTAATTCCTGTTTGATTACTGATTTGTTTCTGACTTCTTCACCAGGACCTAAGCTCCACAAGGGAGGAGATCATGGCAGTTCCTCATCCCCAATTGTATTCCCAGCACTCAACAAGGCCTGACACTAATATCAATGCAATGTGATTTGCTGAATGAATGAATGGATAACAAAATAATCTATTTTTATGATGATAAATATCAGAAACAGCCCAAATATTCAAAAATAAGAAAATGCTTATGTAAATTATAATACCTTAAATAGGACAGAATATTGTACAGCCACTTAAAAATGATGTCTTCCAAACTTTTAATGATTTGGGTAATTATTAAGCAGGATCTCAATTTCAACGAAGTAAAAATAAAGGCTGAAAAACTTCATGGAATTTTTAATAGAAGTCATCATGGAGAACCGGTTGTGGTTACAGGTGGTTATTGGTGGTTTTAATTTTCTTCTTTATGCTTGTCTGTAGTTTCTACTTTTTCTGCAATTAACATGCTTTGCCTTTGTATAAGAAAAATAAAGATCATTATCGAAAAGTCTGCCTATTCATTAAGGCTGTGCACAGACTTCTGGATTTTCAGTCCTGTTTGGTGATTCTCTTCCTACTATTTTATGTGTGGTGGAGCCCAGCCCTGGCAACTAGAGTGGCTTCCAATTCTATCAGGGTTAAAAGATCTGGGATGTAAAGTAACAGTGCCAGAGAGGTGCTGCCTAAGCCTTAGCTCTGACTTGGCAAATCTATGCCAACATGGGAGAACCCACAGCCTGCGGACTTGGCCTCTGTCATCCTGTGCTTCCTCTCCCGGTGGCAGCCAGTTGACCTAGTCATATGTCAATGCCATCCCTCACTCCGTCCAACAGACACCCAGCGTCACAGTAAGACGACCACCATGACCAGTCAGTCTGTGTTCAGCAGCACCTTCTCATGACTTCTGAATTCAACCCCCATCTCCACTCCAGCTTCCATAGCTTAGCGCTTCCACCTGCCATCATTACTGAAACAATCTGCAGTTCCACAGCGACTTGACTTTGTGATGTTATGATCATTTTTATGGGTGTTTATAAATATTACAGATAAAGAAAACTTTAGGTTAGAAAGTTAGAAAACTTTAGGTTAGGTTAGAAAAATAGGTTAGAAGAATTGAAACCTATTTTATATATTTGTTTTGTATCATCAATATATATATGTATGTGTGTATATATATATATATATCATATATGTATACAATATATATATATCCTAACATATATATCCCTAACATATATATACACACACACACACATATACACACACACATACACACACACACATATACACACATACATACATACATATATATATTTATGGTATCTGGTATATATATATCTGATATATATATATATATGGTATATATATGTGTGTGTTTATGTGTATATATATATATACATATATATATATCTGGTATATATACATATATATATATATTAAGGATCTGGTTTTTAGCTCGGTTGGTAGAGTACTGCTCTGCACTTTTTAAGGACTGGAGTTCAATCCCAGCACCGCAAAAATGGGAGAAGGATGGGGCAGTCCACTCTTGAAAACAATCCCAAAACAATCAGCCATTGAAAACCCTATGGGAGTCACTATGAGTCACACCTGACTTGATGACACCTAGTATGACACATAGCAACCCTATGCACAACAGAACGAAACCCTCCCCGATAGTGCACCATGCCCAGCACTATGTCAGTGTTTCTCTGCTATTCATAGGGTTTTCAATGACTTCTAGTTTCAGGATTGTTCTCGGAGTTGGCTGCCAGGTCCTTCTCCCATTTTGTGATTCTGAGGATTGAATCCAGGGCCTCAGAGAGTGCAGAGCAGCACTCTACCAACTCAGCTAAATCCCAGTCCCATATATATGTACTTCCTCTAAACAATAGTTTTGAATTTATCTAAAACTTCTTATCACACTAGAAGGATGTGCCATACTTAATAACACCAATTTGACCACTAATGTCAATATTTGTGTTGTTGTTTAAAATAATCTCACCTACAGTAGTCAGTAGTAGCAATCTAGTCAGAATATTCTGGAAGACATGAAAGAAACTTCAGGGGGGGCAAGAATACGCTTCAGATCCTAGCCCATTGTGTTTGCTGTGGGTATGCACATACACACCGAGCCAATGCTTAGAGTTGCATATTCTGAGCCAGGCACAGTGGTGCACGACTGTAATCCCATCGAGTCTGGAGGCAGAGGCAGGAGGATTGCAAATTCGACACACAAGAGGCAGTCTGCGTAATTTAACGAGACCCTGTCTCAAAAAGTGAAATAAAAAAAAAGGCTGGGGGTGCAGCTCAGTGGTCCAGCCCTTGCAAAGCATGCAAGTGAGGGTCCTGGGTTCAACCCCCAGTACCACACACAAAAAAAAAAAGGTTGCATGTTCTGCTGTACATGCCACACTACATGAGAAAAGATCATTTCTTTTTGTGAAAGCCTGTGAGATTGTGGAAAATTTTGAAAAATACAAGTATCAAAAAATTCAAACCAAGCCAGGCATGGTGGTGCATGCCTGTAATCCTAGCGGCTCAGGAGGCAGAAGCAGGAGGATCACAAGTTCAAGACCAGAGGCAGTCTGCGTAACTTAGCGAGACCCTGTCTCATAAAGTAAAAAAAATGGGCTGGGGTGCAGCTCAGGGGTCCAGCATTTGCAAAGCATGCAAATACGAGGCCTTGGATTCAACCACCAGTACCGCATAAAAAAAAATAAAATAAAATCCAAACCATTGTGACCAATCCACCCAGAATCTGTTGGTACTGTGATCGATGATGTCTGGAGACTTGTTGATAAGGCAACGACTGCTGGCAAGCCCTTTACCATCTTCAGCACCGCCTACCCCTAACCACAGCCCCAGTGTCCAGGCTGCCCCAAAACCATTGGGGCTACCACTTTGTCCTCTCCAGGACAAACTCATGCTATTTCTGCTGGGGTCCCAAAATTCATTTGCAGAAGCTGTGAAGGGGAAAAGACAAGTCCAACGCCAGAACAGGCATGTCAGCTACTTCCAGCTCCATCCCACCGGGCCCCAACTTCCTGTCCACGTCTGTGGCTTTAGCACCAGCATGGTGTGCACCACGGATTTCACAAGCTAGGAGGCTGAGCTGACACATGGCGAGAGTCACAATCCTGTGACAACGGGACCCTGTCTCAAAGAAGGCATGCATGAGCAATCATCATCTTTGAGTAAAGGAAGAGGCTGGCCTGACTCACGGAGCTTGGTGGAGGAAGCAGGGTAAACTGTGAATTGAGCGATGGGTCCTGGGCTGGTTCAGACCTCAGAACACTCAGGTGCCTCTACTGCCTGCCAGGACAGAGCTTTCACTCTTCCTGAGGACCCTAGAAAGACAATGGTGTCCTTGACCCCATTTTACAGAGAAGGGGCTTGTGATACAAGGGCTTCATCCCAGGAAGCAGAAGATCAGAAGGAAGGGAGGCTGTCCACGTGTTCAGAGAGCCCTGGCACCTGCGGCTGAGGGCGAAGCTGGGCCACAAGGTGGCTTCAGTGCAGCCGGACCCAAAGGCCCACGAGAAAGATGCCCAGGAGAGCCCTGTGGAGATAAAGGGCTGGGCTGCACAGCATGGCCAACCCACCACATCCCTTTCGGTTTTCCTTCCTCCTTCTCCTGATCCTTTACAACTCCCACCCACTCAGTGAACTCAGGAAGGAAGCCAGCCACGTGGCCACATCCTAACCATAGCTCTACAGTTTCCTCAGTGAGTGTGATGACTTCTTTTGAATCATTTACCTCACAGAGAAATGGTCTTACCATTAATGCCACATAAGGTGTTCATCAGAGTAGCAGAGAGCCTTGTGGATGTTAGCTGGGGGCATGTGTCACCCTCTCATTACGACCAGGAAGCTGAGTCACAGAGGAAGTACAGCTGGGCTTTGATTAAAAGAAAACCACTGTGCTCGATGTCATCTGAAAATCGCAGTAATGCAATAGAGCCCATCTGCTCCCGAGAGTCAAGGCACAAGAGGGAAGCAGTATTCCAAACACACAGGAATCCAGCAAAAGCCACGTTCCGGCTAACATGTGGGGGAGGGAAAGCTGGCCGCCATGTTCATCCATGCCCTAGAAACTGAGTAAAGGGTACCTAAGATCTCTCTGCATTATTTCTCATTATTCTCTCATTATTCTCATTATCTCATTATTTCTCATTATTTCTCTGTGATCTCTCTGCATTATTTCTCTGTATCTATGTTATCTCAAAAGTCAAAATTTAATTTAGAAAGTATATATGTTTTGTATTCCTGTGTCTGTGCAGGGTTATAAGAGTGTGGAGAAATATCGAAGACAAGCACTATTTACCATTCTAGTCTGTCTTCAACATTCACCTGGCTGCTTACCCTTAGGAAATCCATTCTCTCTCCTTGAGCACTGGCTTTCTTCACCCTTCTCCCAGAAAAGGATTATTGGCCAAGGTGGACCCAATACAGCCAGCACAGACACTCTCTGTGCTGCTGAAGCTGAGACCCAGCCAGCATGTCCTATGAGTCCTGTGTCTGGTGAGAGGGAGCAGCCTTCTCCCTCTTCCTGGGGACCCCTCGCCCTGGACCCTCACCTGTGTCCCAACCACTGTGCCATTGAATGGGGCTGCATCTGAAGCCTGGCTTGTGTTGCGCCCTGAGACACTGGCTCTGAGACCCCATAGCCTTCTTCTCTCTCCTTGCTCCCTAAGAGTCTGGCTGGGATGATGGAGAAGAAGCCAGCAGTCTCTGAAGGCTGGGCCACAGTGCTGGTCTGTAGATCTCAGCACCTCCATTGTGGTCCTTTGCTCCCCAATTCCTGGTTGAAAACATCTACCTTACAGGGCACCCTCGTGTGTGTGTGTGTGTGTGTGTGTGTGTGTGTGTGTCAGACCTCATGGGACCACTTTAGGCTAAATCTCCTATAGGACAGCCAGCACAGTCATGCTGCCACCAGTCAACATGCTGCAGCTGTTGTGGGGTGCTATTGAGCCCAACAGGGCCACCCCAAATAGCCAAGTTGGAGAAGAGACATCAGCCGCCAACACTGGCCCCAGCTCAGCCCCTGAACCACATCCAGTTCACAATCGACTACCTGCTCCTCCTCTGGGTCTCCTTCACAGGCACTTCCCTCCCCTCAAGTTTGTCCCTCCTAATCCCTACTGGCTGTCGGCCCAGCTCTGGTTAACTTGACGTGCCATCTGAGAGTCCATCTGTCACAACTGCACAAGAAATGTATGCCCAGGTCAAGCATCCCACCCTCTCCACCTCATTGTACAGGAAAATTGTTTGTATTAAGATTTTACATTCTGTCCTCTCTCATCCATGTGGCTGATTTTTATTCTCTTCCAGAGTCATTATATGGCTATTTCCACCCTAAAGCCCATGAATCTATACCATGAAAACAGGTGTGCATCTGAGCCCTCCTTGCATCTGAGTCCCCTCCCCCACTGAACAGGGCTGATCAATGTGATCAATGGAATGTTGTGCAAGTGACACATGTCTGGGGGGCAAGTCCTAAAAGATCTCACTGCCTTGATTGCTGCTTGCCCTGGGGAAATCCATCAGCCATGACACAAAGACACTCAAGTAGCCTCATGGAGTGGCCGACATAGAAAGGAACTGAGACTTCCTGCATATATCCAGTACCACTGGTGGCCCCAATAATGCCATCCTAAAGTGGATCCTCCAGCCCCAGGCAAGCTTTCAAATGCAGCTGAATCTAAAGACCTCAACAAGAAATACCCAAACTGGATCTAAGTCACTCCTTACTTCCTGATCGATAGAAAGTATGAGAGAGAAAAGTTGTAAGCTACTACATGTTAATTTATAGCATAGTAACAAATATCTAAATAGTATATTTCTCCATATTTCTCCATGATCCTATAACTCTACACAGACATAGGTATGTATATACACATATACTTCCTAAATTGAATTTTAAATTTTGAGATAATTGTAGATGCACATGAAGTTGTGAGAAATAATGCAGAGATCATATGCTCCCTTTACTCAGTAGTACCCTTTACTCCCAATAGTAATATCCTGCCAAACTATATCACAATAGCGCAAGGATGTTGATATGGACACATTTATGACACAAAAGAGTTCTATTGCTACAAAGATCCCTCACATTTTCCTTTTATAGCCACACCCAACTCCTCCCTGGCTCCTCCATGCTTCATTTCTGGTAAACATTAATCTCTTCACTATTGCTATAATTTTGTCATTTCCAGAAAGTATAATGGCATGCAAACTTCTAGAATTGGCTATTTTCATTCAGTATAATTCTGTAGAGACTCATCCACATTGTTCTATTTATCAACAGTATATTTCTTTTTCTTGCTGAGTAGTATTCCATGGTGTGGATGTATCAACAGTTTGTATAAACAGTCACTCATTGAAGGATATCTAGGCTGTTTCCAGTTCAGAGCTCTTAGGAATAAAGCTGCCATGAACATTCACGCACAGGTTTTTGTATGAATGTAAAGTATCACGCTGCCCAGCTAAATGTCCAAAAGTGTAGCTGCTTGTTCATACCATAGCTGCATTTTTAGTTTTATAACAAATTGCCTGTGATAGGATGACAATATTGAGGGATGGGCTGGGGTTTAGGTCAGTTGATAGAGTGCCACTCTGAGTGCTCTGAGGTCCTTGGTTCAATCCCTAGCACCACAAAAACAGAAGGATGTGGCAATCCACTCTCAAAGCAGTCCCTGAAGAATCAGCCATGAAAACCCTGTGAGGGTTGCTGTGAGTCAGACCCACCTGGATGGTACCTAACAACAACAATCCCTGGAATCCATGAATGCAAATTTATGCAGCGGAAAGGATTTTTATAGATGTGATTAAGTTAAGGATCTTGAGATGGAGAAATTGTTTTGGAATATCACACTGAACCACAAATATAATCACAGGTGTCCTTGTAAGAGGGAGATGGAAGCCGGGCACGGTGGCGCACGCCTGTCATCCCAGCGGCTTGGGAGGCAGAGGCAGGAGGATCGCAAGTTTGAGACCAGAGGCAGTGTGCATAACTTAGTAAGACCTTGTCACCAAAAAAAAAGTAAAAAAATGGGCTGAGGGTGCGGCTCAGTGGTCCAGCACTTGCAGAGCATGCAAGTGTGAGGCCCTGGGTTCAACCTCCAGTACCACCAAAAAAAAAAAAAAGAGGGAGATGGAGGAAAGCTTTCCTACATGAGAAGATGTCATGAAGCAGGGGTTAGAGTAACGTGGCCACAAGCCAAGGAGCGTTCACACCTTCAGCCTCAGAAGCAAGAGATGAGACAGGTACCTTGCTTTTAGCTCTATAAGACTCACTTCAGACTTCTCGCCTCTATAACAGTAAGGTCATAAATTTATGTTGTTTTGAGCCACTATGTGATAATTTGTTAGACTGGCAACAGGAAGCTAATACACTCCCAACTGCTTTGTTCTGGGGCGTCACTGAGCCCAGTGATATCACCCTAAATAGCCATGCTGTTTTCCACAGCAGGTGTACCATTTTATATTCTCATCAATAATGCATGATTTCTCTGCACCACAACCTTAGCAGTATTTACTGTTATTGTTGTTGTTGTTGTTGTTGTTGTTTTACCTTTCTGATAGGAGTGGAATGATTTGTCATTGTGGCATTAATTTGTATTTTCCTCATGACTAATGATGTTAGCATATTTTCATACATCTATTTTCCCTTATCGTATATGTCTTTTTACCTTTCCTAATTGGATTTTTTTGGTTTATGACTTTTGTCATTGTTTATTGCTTATTATTTGTTTATTATTTTATACCATGTGATGTGTAACATTGTTTATTTTAGTATTGCTTTTATTACTGAGTTTTTATAGATTCTGATACGAGTGCATTGTTGGACATGCAGTTTGCAAATATTTTCTCTCACTTTGTAGCCTACCTTTTCATCCACTTAATGGGGTCTTTCTTTGCAGAACATATTTTTTAAAATTTTTATGATATCCAGCTGGGTACCACGAAACATGCCTATAATCCTAGCAACACAGGAGACCGAGGCAGGAGGACTGAGAGTTTGAGGCAAGAGGCAGCTGTACAACTTAGTGAGACCTTGTTTCAAAAATTAAATAAATAAATAAATAAATAAATAATTATGATGGGGGGGGTGATTCAGTGTTGGAGCACTTGCCTACCATGTGCAAGATTCTGGGCTTAACCTCTCCAGTACTGAAAAGAATAGATAGATGACAGATGGATAGATAGATATCCCATTCATCACATTTTCCTTTTATGGATTGTACCCTGGTGTCAAGTCAAAGGACTCTGTCTAGTCCTGAATGCAAAAGATTTCCTCTTATTTTTTTCTAGTTTTATAATTTACATTTTACATTCAAGCCTGTGATTCATTTTCAGTTAATTTTTGTGTAAGGCGTGAGGTTTATGTCAAGATTTCTTTTTTGTCTATGGACATCCAATTGCTCCTGACCATTTGCTAAAGAGGCTATCCTTGCTCCAGTGAGTAGCTTTTGTATCTTTGTCAAAAATCAGCTGAGGTTCTTTGTTACGTTTCATTGATCTGTGTCTGTCCCTCTATATAATCACACAGTCTTGATTACTGTCATTCTAGAACAGGTCTTGGGCTGGGGTTTAGCTCAGCCCCCCAATTGTTGAGATTACAAGTATGCACTACCACTCCCAGTACATTTGCTGCATGAGTTAATAAAATCATATTATTGTCTTATTCAAATGGTTATTATGTTGATTGATTTCCAAACATTGAACAAACTTGAATACCTGGAATAAATCCTACTTGGTCATGATAGATAATTTTTTTGTATATTGCAGGTTTTATTCACTAATATGTTGCTGAAATTTTTGCATTTAAGTTCTTGGGAGATATTGCTCTGTAGTTTTCTCCTTTTTTCTTTCTTTCTTTTTTTCCTTTTTTTGTTTTTTCCCCCCCTCTAGTTGTTCCATCTGATTTTAGTCTTAGGTAATGCTACTTCATAAAATTAATTGGGAAGTGTTCCCTCTTCTGTTTTCTAGGAGAGATTAGGTAAAAGGGACATTAATTCTTTAAATGTTTAGTAAAATTCTCCAGTAAAGCCAACTGGGTCTAGGGGCTTCTTTTTGAAGATCTTTTCAATTGCAAATTGAATGTTTGTAGTGGTTATAGAACTGTGAAGTTTGCCTCTTTCAAAAACTTGGTTCATTTTGAGTAGTTCATGGTTTTAAGGGAATTGGTCTATTTCATACAAGTTGTTGAATTTATGAGCATAAAGACATTCACAGCATTTCCTTATTACCCTTTTAATAGTTGCTGGATCTGTTGAGACATCCTGTTTCACTTCTGCTATTACTAATTTGTGTCTTGTCTTTTTTTATCTTTGTCAGTCTTGCTAGGTATACCAACCTTAATGATTTTTTTTTTTTTTGAAAAGCCAAATTTTGGTTTCGTTTATTCTTTTTCCCATTTATTTCTTGTTTTTAATTTATTGGATTTCTACTTTTATCTTTGTTATTTCCTTCCTTTTGCTTGCTTTTGTTCTTCTTTAGTTTCTTGATATAGAACATTAAATTATTGGTTGGAGAACTTTTTTGTCTTCTGAGGGAAGCATTTAGAACTATCATTTTTCCTATTAGCACTGCTTTAGCCATACCCTACATATTTTAATGTTATAGATTCATTTTCATTCAGTCCTATGCATTCTTTAATTTTCTTGGAAATTTCTCCTTTGTCCTATGGATTATTTAGACATGTTGTTTAATCCCCAAGTGTTTTCGGATTTGTCTGTTGTCTTTCTATTACTGATTTCTAATTTAATTCCATTTTTAACTTAGTTCAATTTTAGTCATAGCACATTTAATTCTTTTAAATTTGATTAGATTTATTTCGTGATCAAAGATGTGGTATATTTTTGGTGTGGTGTGGCAGATTCCTCCAGGTTGGACATGGGCTGGACGTGATGATCACCATCTTGGCCATCTTGGTACAGAATACCTAAAATGACCTCAGGAGACCTTGGCCCCATAACCACGACAATGGAAATGCACAAAACTATACAGCTTGGCTAGGTCAATTATAATGGCAATAGAGCTATCAACATTCCTTCTTGGAGGGAATGGGGAAAGAGGGTCAAAAGACTCCTACAAGATGCTCCACTAGGGTGCCAACCACCAATCAAGTTACATAGGAGGGGAACAGTTGGCTGAGGATGGGTCTTGATGGTAGTACAGCTCTGAGTGACATCTTGATGGGAGCTTCCAAAAAGGGATTCCTCCCATTGTGGAGCTTTATATAAAGGCTGTCTATGTGCCACCCATGACCTTATAGAAAACCCCAGTAAACTCATGGTTCATGTAATTTAACATGATCCATCCTTTGGTCTGTCTGTGTTCCATTTGGCTTTCACACAATTTTTGGTGAATGTCTCATGAGCACAAAAAAGTTAAGGTTTATCTTGCTGTGGTTTCATGGAATGTTCTATGTATGCCTACTGGATCCTGTTGGCTGATTCTCTTTTTCAGTTCTTGTATGTCCTTGCTGATTTTCTGTCTAAGAATTGCTGGATGGGTTGTTGAAGTCTCCAACTATAATGGCAAAGATATATATGTGTTTTTGTCATTGTTTATGATTCAATAGTGAGTTCACATCACACATGCTTTGTTGCATCATGCTGTTCTCACTCAACATTGCCTTGTGAAAATCTTCTCAAATCAACTCAAATCAACAGGATTCCAATTATCTTTGCTAAATGCCTGCACATTATTCTATGGTATAATTGCACCAGAATTTATTCTACTATTCTATAGTGGGACATTCACCTTGTTTGCTGGGTGATGATGCCACTGGCTTTTTCAATGGATAACAAAGGCTGGTGGTAGGAAACTCCCAGTAGTGGAGTGACCTACAATAGGCAGTGGGGAACAAGGAAGGGTGGTGGAATTGGGTTTATATGCAGCTTTCAATGAAAGAAAGTGTGACTATGCAAATCACCATTATTATGGTCTGTAACAAGACCATAATAGGCAAGGCATAAAGTCCATCATCATTTTTTGAAAAGAGAGCAGCAGTATCTTGGGGGAGAGATGAAGTTTTCTCTCACTCGTGCAAGCATATGTACTAAAGGCCAGAACTATTCTTAGGAGAAGATAAAGCTCTAAAAATTGAATATATAGCAACCTTGGCTGAAAGTGTGATTCCACCCTATTCTTTACTATGAGCAGGGTCTCTTAAATTTAATTCACAGACCAAAATGCAGACAAATAAGAAATCCAGGGTAAGGTGAGTTCAGGCCTGTTGAAGGAGTGAGGAAGGGTCAGTGTGGAGAGAAGAAGGTGAGAGCAAACACATCTTCAGCTTCCCCCAAGGACTGTTGTCCAGTGAAGACGGAGCTCAGCTCTGCAGGGACCCAGAGGTCAATGTCAGCCTGATGGAGGGAGGTCATTGGGAACCACGCTTCCCAAAGATTATTAGTCCTGGATGAGTGTCCATGTTATCAGCAAATGACAACTGATACCTAGTGCCGGGCTTCCCTCTGACTCCAGCCAGCCTGCAGCAGAAAGTCTTTCCCATGCCCTCAAGCAGCAAACACTTTGCTCACACTTACTTGCAAGCTCGCTCTCTCTCTCTCTCTCTCTCTCTCTCTCTCTTTCTCATTCTTCTGTGCCAAATACCCTCTACCTCTCTATCTCCCCAAATTTAGATAGACTTTCAGGATCCCAAATAGCATGAGGCCTGTCCTGAAAACTCTAACCCACTGCTCACTTCTTGTTACATAATTAACATTTTTTGGAGCAGGATTTTTTTGTTGTTATTATTAGAATGGAATGCTTTTTCCCATTCAACTGGATTCCAAGTGCCTTAGAAAATCACCCCATACCCTTTTTCCTACCTACTATTCCATTTTGCAGGACAAGGTGCATAATGGAGCCCTCAAAAAATACTTGTTGCTCCATCCACTTCCCCCTTCTTTTGTCATCAATCCATGCCCTTTAATTAGAGTTGGGTGCACAGAGATGCACTAAGGAGTTAGGCTTCCTGTTTGGAAACATCTTGGCATTGCAGTATTCTAGCTTAATAATGATCTCTCATGGCTCTCATTAAAGCTGAATCTCTTACTAAAACTCTCCTGTGATTAGTTCTAAAGAGGAAGGGCAGGGGAAAAAGACAGAATTCATGGGTCTGCTAATTATGTTTCCCATCTACGGAACAGCTTGTAAAGACTTTGGGTGGGCTGTGACAAGGCACACTAGTTCATAGGAGCAATGATCAAGAAGTTTACAAATAGAACAGAGTTCAAAATGCACTCTTTGAAGTCACTTTCTTAATTCCCTACAGTCTAAACAAGCCCCTCAATCAACTTTTGACCAATCACTTTTGATCTACCACGTTCCCCACTGCCCTGCCATGAATTTTAGGGAACACAAACATTCCGACTATAATGGCTATTTTTCTCATACTCTATGAGCTGGGAGAATAGCTTAAAGGAGTAAAAACTTGTTTTGGTTCATGGTTTCAGAGGGTTAAGTCCATGGTTGCTTGGCCCCATGCACTTGGACAGAGCATCATGGCAACAGGAGCTTGTGGCAGAGATGCTGTCCATAACTGGAGGAAAAAGGTCATGGGGGCAGATCCTTGTGGGTATCTTGACCCGGCCCTTCCCCTCCCTACTTTCTGCCCACCTCTGTGCCACATGTTCCTGTCACCATAAAGTTCTGTCCAAGTGCATGGGATCAAGCAACTATGGGTGGAACTTTCTGAACCAGAAGCCAAAAGAAGTCTTTTCTCCCTTAAGTGGTTTGTGTCCGTTATTTGTCACAGTGGTGCAAAAATAACTAACACAGAAAATTGGTTCCAGAGTAATGGGATTGTTGCTGCAACTAAGCCTGTGTGGATTTAAGCACTTGTAAATGGTTTATGGGAGGAGTGTGGGAAAGTCAAGAGAAGCATGTGAGAGAAAGCCTAGGATGCTGTAAGTAGAGCTTAATGGGGGATTCCGGTAGGAGCTTAGAAGACCAGAACACTGATGGAAATGTGGACAGTAAAGACTGTGCTACTAAGGTTTCAGATAGAAATCGGGCCTCTTTTGGGAATTGAACTAGAGGCCATTCATGTTACATTTTGGCACAGAATTTGCCCACATTTTGTCTTTGTCTTGGTACTTTGAATGAGGCTGAATTCAAAAGTAACAGACTAGCTGGGCACTGTGGCATATGCCTGTAATCCCAGGTACTTGGAAGGCTGAGGTAGGAGGACTACAGGTTCAAGGTCAGAGGCAGCTTGCATAACTTATCAAGACCTTGTCTCAAAATGAAAAAATAAAAGAGAGAAAAAAAAAAAAGGTTGGTGGTACAGCTCAGTGGTGGAGCACTCACCTAGCATGTGCAAGGCCCTGGGTTCAACCTTAAGTAGTGCAAAATAAATAAGGAAATAAATAAATAACAGATTAATTAAATTGGCAGCGGAAATTTCAAGACAGCACAGCATTTAGACTATGGCATGATTATTACTGGCTTGTTTCAGCCAGATTTCCAGTGAGAATTGAGAGCAAAAAGAAAAATTTTAGAAAACACGCAGTCTGGTCAGAAAAGGAGCTAGTTAAAAGTTGTAGACAAAAACCGGGCGCGGTGGCGCACACCTGTAATCCCAAGCGGCTGGGGAGGTGGAGGCAGGAGGATCGCAAGTTTGAGACCAGAGGCAGTCTGCATAATTTAGCGAGACCCTGTCTCAAAAAGTAAAAAAAAAAAAAAAAAAAAAAGGGCTGAGGGTGCAGCTCAGCGGTCCAGCACTTGCAGAGTACGCAAGCGCGAGGCCCTGGGTTCAACCCCCAGTACCAAAAAAAAAAAAAAAAAAAAAGTTGTAGACAAAGAGAGTATGGTTCCTAAAGAGATTAGTGCCATTAAAAAGAAATGAAGTACTTTGCACTGGGACAATAGAGGACGTCTCAGGAATTGGCCAGACCCTTCCCTAAGCAGATAAAGAGTGTACAGGTTTTAACTCACTTGAAAGACTTGACTTTGAGAAGAGTCCCAAGGCATCCTGCTCACACAGGGCCACCTAGGGAAGTGTTTTCCCAGGCTCAGCTGCCCAAGCCCTCAGAGGCTGTTAGAGCCATGATCCAGGGGAGGAAGCTACTGAGCCAGCTGGTGGAAACCTTGGCGTCATCTACATGAGGCTTATTTTGCAGACATGGAGACTGTAAGAGTCATGGAGGCTTCCACCCAGGTTTCAAAGGCAGGCCTGGGAGGCCAGGCAATAGGTGGCAGGGGCAAGATTCCTGCAGGCGCCCCCTGAGGGGGCAATGTGTGAAGCTGTGAGGATGAAGCCTAAGCTTCAGATGAGACCGCAGAATGCTGGCCATGTCGGGAATGTGGAGCATCTGCTGAGGAAATCCACAGGCACCAAGTGGTGCCAGCCCACGTGACAGGCTGTGTGGGCTGCCAATGGGAAGGCCATAAGGGCGGGGCTTCCCAAGCTCTCTGAAGATCAGATCATGATATCACATGCCCCCAGTGCTGAACATGGCGCTACTGGATTTCCTGTTTGCCTGCTGGGTTGGGTCTTGCTTTGGTCCCATCCCTTCATTTTATGCCCCCATTCCTCCCTTTTGGAATGGGGAGGTTTACTCTGTGCCATTGTATGTTGTGGTTGTTGCTGTTAGGTGCTGTCGAGTGGGTATCCGACTCACGGTGACCCTCATAGAGTTTTCAATGGCTGACTGTTTCGGTATTGCCTTGGGAGTGGATTGTCAGGTCCTCCTCCCATTTTTGAGGTGCTGGGAATTGAGCTTGGGACTTCAGAGACTGCAGCGCAGAGCTCTACCAACTGAGCTAAATCCCAGCCCCCATTGTATGTTAGAAGCATATGACTTGCTTTCTGATTTTTACAGGGGCTTGAAACTAAGAATTGCCCTGAGTCTCAGAGGAGACTTTGACCTTGGACTTCTAAGGAATGCTGGAACTGTTAAGACTATGAGGCCTCATGGAAATGGCCTGAATGTGCTTTGCATTATGATATGGACATGACTCTTTGGGAACCAGGGGCAGACTATTACGGTGTGGGTACAAACCATTTCCCCCAAAATTAGGCTCACGGGTCAATGGCTTAGCCTCCAGAGGGTGGTGCTATTTTGAAATGTTCTGGAAACTTTAGGAGGTGGGGCTTAGTTGGAAGAAGTAGGTCATTGGGGGTGGTTCTGTGGCAATATCTCAGACTACTTCCTGTCCCTCCCTCTCTCTCTCTCTCTCTCTCTCTCTCCTTCCTGTCTGCCAAGCAGTGAAGAAGTTCATCTGCACCACGCACTCGCACCACCATGATGCTCCGCCCAAGTGCATGGGGCCACGCAACCCTAGACTGAGACCTCTGCAATTGGAGCCAAATTAAGCCTTTCCTCCCTTAAGTTGTTCATGTCAGGAATCTTGTCACCTTGATGTGAAATTCACTAATACACAGACCACAGCATCTCATAAATTCATGACCTTGTATCACACATGCAGTAAGTTGTCTCTAGATTATGATTTCCTTGAGAGCAGGGACCAGTTAACCCATCTTGGATTCTCAGGAGCACCAGCGCTAGGCATCTCGTAGCGTCTCACTCAATATGGACTGAACTGGCCGGGTGTGGTGGCACATGCCTATAATCCCAGCGGCTTGGGAGGCAGAGACAGGAGGATCGCAAGTTCGAGACCAGAGGTAATCTGTGTAACTTGTCTCAAAAAGTTAAAAAAAAAAATGGACTAGGGGTGCAGCTCAGTGGGCCAGCACTTGCAAAGTATGCAAGCATGAGGCTCTGGGTTAAAGCCCCAGTACAGAAAAAAAAAAAAAAAAAGGATTGAACTGATTATGTTGTTGTTGTTGTTAGGTGCCGTCGAGTCAGTATCCAACTCATAGCAACCCTCATAGGGTTTTCAATGGCTGAGTGCTTCGGGATTGCCTTGGGAGTGGATTGCCAGGCCCTTCTCCCATTTTTGTGGTGCTGGGAATTGAACTCAGGTCCTCAGAGACTGCAGCGCAGTGAACTGATTATAGCAAAGGTAAATATTTGGAACCATACAGACCCTGAGCTGGGAGCCACAAACTGCCTGCATGAGAGAGACAGGAAAGAACAGCTGCTTGTTCAGGGTGAGTTTTGAAGGCTAAAGAACATTACTCAGGTCAGGATGGAGAGAAGAGGGCAGAATGGAAGAGTTCACGCTAAGCCCAGAGATGCAACAGGGCTGGGAAAAAACAAGTCGTTCCATGCAGTAGGAATATTGAGAGACGAGGCTCAGGAAGTGAAGGAAGCCAAGCTGAAAGTTTCTATATTCATTAGAAGGAATTTGGATTGAATTCTGTAAGCAAGGGGAAAATATGGAGCTTTTATTTTAATTAGGAGAATCAGATAACAGACATGAATTTTAGAAAGATAAATGATTCATCCTATTAACAGGAAAAGGTTTTAAAAATGCATATTTGTCTTCCTAGACGCTGATGGAAAGGCCCTGGAAAAAATTCAAGAACAATTTCAGATTTTTTAAAAAATAAAAATTAATATCACAGGGAAAATTTTCTAACCTATAGAACTGTTTATAATAGCAAATGTCCTCTTTATGGTAGAATACAGATGGATTTACTTTGTAGCCAAGAACAAGAAAGTAAACTTCACCAATAGAATTGATCATTGTACTCAAGGCCCCAGCCGAGGCAATAAGAAAAAGAAAGGATTGCTATTAGATGAAACTTACTATACACACAGGCAAAATACTTCCCTATGTGGAAAGACAGATCGAGAAAAATGTGCTCTATTTTGGGGGAAATTGCAGACTATCCATATGTCTTGCTCTAGTGGGATTTGGCTCAGTTGGTAGAGCGCTGCACTGCAGTCTCTGAGGTCCCGAGTTCAATTCCCAGCACGGCAAAAGTGGGAGAAGGGCCTGGCAACCCACTCCCAAGGCAATCCCGAAACAATCAGCCACTGAAAACCCTATGAGGGTCACTATGAGTCCCATACCGACTTGACAGCACCTAACAACAACAACATCCATATGTCTAATAGGGGAACTTTTGGAATAAATTTTATTCCAATCATAATTTGAAAATTAAGTGAATCCCAAAAGGAATGGAACAGAATTATAGGTACTAACACTGAACAGTTTTTCAGGGCATAGGAAGTGAAAAGAGAAGTCACAGAACAATATCTGTGAAAGTTTTGCTTTGAGTAGCAGAAAGGAAGAAGACAATGAGACGGGGAAAAGAAGAAAAAAGGTGTGGCGGTGTGTTGCATGTGTCTGTCTGTGGGCACACGTGGTGGGTGGGGCCTCCTAGAAATGTAAATACAAACAGCAAATAGGTGTTGCTGATTGTCTCTGAGAGTAATAAAATCAGAAGCATGAGGCGGGGAAATGAGAAGTTTTCCCTTTTCACTGCATAGATGTTTCTAGAGTTGGAAACATTCCAAAGAGACTCCCCGATGTTCTTCTCTAATAAGAAGACTCTCTCCCCAGTCATGGGCCACGTCCAGTAGTGTGTTGCATAGTCAAGGCCAGGAACAAAGGCATGGGTCAGGACAAAAGGGAAGGAAAAGAAGAAGATTGGAGGTACTGTTGAGGTAGAAATGAGAGTATTGTGACTCAAGAGATGTAATGAGCGTGGAGAGAGCGCATGTTCAAGGATGACTCTGAGGTCTCTGCTTTGGGGGAGCAGTGAACAGTGACCCCTTATCAAGGAACAGAGGCAGGAGGGAAAGGTTGTACATTTTCTTGAGACAGACTGCACCTAAGAGGTCCATGACACAGGGCCGGGCACACTGCACCCATAGCCACCAATACGGACCCAGGTTATACACTTTCCTTTAGCCCATGGCACTAGCCCAAGCTGTCCTTGTCTCTCCCAATCATCTCCTCATTTCCTCTATTCGTGTTCTTCCTTTTCTACTCAGTTCTCCATGAGAAGATGGAATAGCCTTTGGGAAACTCTCCAATGGCTTCCTGCTGCACGTGCCAAGGCCACAGCCCCAGGCCCCCACACTCCAGCCATGGAGTAGCCCTCTGCTTCAGTCTCCTTCCCCAGAACAGCCCCACACATGCTCATGAACAAGCACCTATGCACACATATCCCTCCCACCTTCCAGAATGTTCCAATCAACATTTAGGACGCCATTTTACCATTATCTCCTGGGAGAGCCATCCTTGATTTTCACATCACCACAACCAGCATGGCGTTTCCTCTCTTGTCTCCCCACTGGGCACCAAAAGGGCAGGAAGTGTGTTTAACTCACTGGTTTATCCCAAATCCTACCTGGGCCTCCCCCAGCAGGGGGGAATTGAAGAAGTGAATTGAAGAAGTGATTCATAAACTGGTAGAGGAATGCAGTGATGAACAGAGGGGGAGGAGAAGACTGTTTAAGAAGAATCCAGAAAGGAAACTGAGAAAGCAGGCAGACTGCACAGGAATCGGACATCAAGGCAGAAGCTGGGAGTCTTCAAGAGAGGCTGCAGTTGGCATTGTCAGAAGCTGCAGTTGGCAGTGTCAGGGATGCAAGGAGCTAGAAAGGGCTGCAAGGGGCTTAGGTTGAATAACAAGTAGCGTTTTCTGCCAATCATGGCATATGTATGTGACTACAAAGAGAAGTGAAGTAGGGAAGAGAGGGATACAGAAAGAAGGAAGGAGGCTTAAAAGGGAGGCCAAGAGGAGGAAACGCTATTATAGGGTTGTTGTTGTTAGGTGCCCTCGAGTCGTGTCTGACTCATAGAGACCCTCATAGGATTTTCAATGGCTGAGTGTTTCAGGATTGCCTTGGGAGTAGGTTGCCACATCCTTCTCCCATTTTTGCGGTGTTGGGAATTGAACTCTGGACCTCAGAGACTGCAGAGCGGCGCTCTACCAACTGAGCTAAATCCCAGTCTGTTATAGGGTAGAAGAGATCAAAGGAAGTTATCTGGTCCATGTGTCATAATGTGAAAAGCAAACGTGACTACTAGTCAACACCCAGCACTTCCTCATTATGGCACTGCATTTTCCTACCGTCTCCATCTCGAAGTTGATTCCAATGCGTCTGTGTGGTGTACGACTCTGCAAGCTGCCATTGCATGCCTCTTCCCACCTCCCCACACAGCAGGGTGGGAGCCATTCACACCACCAGCCCTACAAATGATGACATCTTTGTCCAGCACGCCCCTGCCCCCAGGAGTCCTAACCAAGATGGTAGACAGAGACAGCAGGAGCAATAAGTGGAGGCATCTGTGACCTGCACAGGGACATCAGAATTCTCCTGGTTGCCCATCATTTCCTGAGTATAATTTTCTTCTTCAATTTCAGTTCATAAGTCACTTTGCAAACAAGGTTATTGTCTATTACAGGAGTTGGGACTTTCTGTGAAAAACATCCCATCTCAGTTCACCTAATACATCCCAGTTAGCTAGTGCAGCCAGCACCTCCTCACAAACAGCAGTCCTTTAAAAAGCAGCTTCTCCATCTCAGAGACCAGAGAGGACCTTGGAGCCTGTGGCCCTAGGAAGGGGTGAGGCAGGCAGAACTTACCAGAAGCTGCCAAGCTTCCTTCAGTCTTATGGACTTGGATAGAGGAAAGATAGAAGCATCTTAGAATCTGGGAGCAGGAGAGGCTCAGCGCCAAAGGGCATCCATGCCTCTTGCCCACTTGACAACTGGACCTTCTTTCTATGCACCGCCTAGCTTCCTGTAAGAGGCCCACCCCGCTGGGTCCACTTCCTGACAGGAAAAACTTACTATTTGTTCTTTAATTTGGGCAAGGCCAAATAGAAAAACGCAACAAAATACTCTTAAAAAATCCATAACAGCAAATCTTAAATTGAGAAATCTCATATATAATTATCAGTATGATTATTTTCAAATTAGGAAAACCACCACAATGTTTCCATTTTACTGGTCAAACTCCTTGGCACTGAAACTTGCCTCTCCTCTTGGGTGCCTGTAGTGATTCTGCCCTGTTAATAGGTGTGGTGGTTCCATATCCTGCTGCAGAGCTTGCTCCTTCTTGTGTGGTGACACTAGGTGGGATCTAGGTGCAGGTGGCCATTGGAGCCACCACACTCTGTGCCATCAACCATTGCCTGTGGTCCTGCAAAGACCTATTCATGGCTCCCCTCTATGTTAACTTTCCGTTGCTGTAACAAAATACCTGAGGGAATCCACTTACAAGGAAGAAAGATTTATTTTGCTCATGGTTCCAGTCCATGGTTACTTGGCTTCATTGCCATGGCCTGGGCAGAGGCAGTACATCATGCTGGGAGTATGTGGGGCTCACCTCGTAGGGGCCAGGAAGCAGAGAGGAGTGGGGCAGGAGCTGAGGTCTCAACATCCCCTTCAAGGACACGTCCCCCAATGACCAACTTCCTTCCACTAAGCCCCACCTCCTAAAGGTTCCACCACCTCCCAACAGAACCACAGGCTGTCAGCTAGGCCTTTAGCATATGGGCCTTTAGGGAACATTCAAGATCCAAACCACAGCACCTTCTAAGAAGAGACACCAGTTTATCTGTCTCACATCCCAGTCCTCTAGTCCTACATCCATTCACAGTTGTTGTTGTTGTTGTTGTTAGGTGCCGTCAAGTCGGACTCCAACTCATAGTGGCCCTCATAGGGTTTTCAATGGGTGATTGTTTCGGGATTGCCTCGGGAGTGGATTGCCAGGTCCTTGTCCCATTTTGTGGTGCTGGGAATTGAACTCAGGACCTCAGAGACTGCAGCGCAGTGCTCTACCAGCTGAGCTAAATCCCAGCCGCCATCCACAGTAAGCCCTCAATAAATGGTTGAAGAATTGCTTAAAGGTTTCTCTAGTCAGTGCCCACAGAAACTGTAGCCCAGAAACAGCTGGCTTTCTGTTGTGATGTCTCATCCCACCTGAGCATACTGTTGGGAGTATGAATCCCTCTGCATGCTTCAGGTCATGACTGGCCTCTCCGAACAGGACTTCAAAAGCCTGTGTGTATCCCCAGGATGTAAATGTCAGTAGACAGATGGCCCTCCCCAATGCAGGTGGGTCCCATCCACTCAGTTAAAGGTCTAACTAGAAGAAAAACCCAGGCCCTCCCCTGAGTAAGGGGGAGCTCCTCCTGCCTGCTGCCTTGCAGTGGGGCATGGGTTTTTCCTGCCTTTATACTCAGGCTGTTGGCTCTTTTTTTTTTTTTTTTTTTCTTTTTTTTTTTTGTGGTACTGGAGGTTGAACCCAGGTCCTCGCACTTGCATGCTCTGCAAGTGCTGGACCACTGAGCTGCACCCCCAGCCTACTTTTTGACTTTTTGAGACAGGGTCTCACTAAATTTCGCAGACTGCCTCTGGTCTCAAACTTTCGATCCTCCTGCCTCCGCCTCCCAAGCAGCTGGGATTACAGGCGTGCGCCACCACACCCGGCTATGTTGGCTCCTCTTACATCTCCACCCTGCCAGCCCTGGAACATGAGCTTACCCCATTGGCTAGCCTGGACCTGCCCTGCAGACCTCTGAACCAGCCCACTTCCAAGCTCTGGGAGCCAATTCCTTATAACAGCCTCTTCTATTACAGGAACCTATCAGGTCTGTTTCTCTGAAGAATTCCAACGGACATAACCCTGCTCAAAACTATTTGGAGAGCACCCATTTCTACAATGGTCTGATTGCCAGAGGAGCCCCCACCAGACACGGAGCAGGGGAGGACAGGTGCTTTGGCTCCCACCTGGGGCTCCAGGCCAGCCCACTCCCTCACAGCATTGCTTTGGAGACGGCGGAACTGAATGCAGGAGATGATGGAGCGCACATACGAACATGCTTGGTTTTTCTTTTCTGTACTAGGGGGTGCCGGGGCCGGGGTTCGAACCCAAGGCCTAGCACATGCAAGGCAAGTGCTCCACCACTGAGCTGCACTGCCAGCCTCTTCATTACTTTTTATCCTGAGACAGAGTCCCACTAAGTTGTGTGGGCTGCCTCTGACCTCAAACTTGCGATCCTCCTGCCTCAGCCCCCGAGTTGCTGGTACGGTGGGCGTGTGCCATGGCACTCGACTGTGAGTTCACTTCTGGAAGAAGGGAGCTATGTGCTGCTGTGAAGATGTCTTTCTTCTTGCATGAAGATCCCCTCAATCCTAAGACTAAGAGCACCCAGGCTACAGTGAGACCCCCTCCAGGGCAAAGACAAGTCCAGCGGAGACACAGAGGGGCTGCCCAGGAAACCTGGGAGTCTGGAGAAGATTCCAAAATGATGCAGGTGGGGAGGAGGGCATGCAGAAGGCCATGGGCTGATCCCTGTGGAAGGTGGGTGGTGGAGACAGGTAGCTGAGGGTTTATTGCAGCCATCCCCCCAATACACTGGGGGATACAGGCAAGACCCCCAGTGGGTACCTGAAACCAAAGATAGTGCCAACCTCTACATTATGATCTATCTTTTCCTATTCAGGCAAACCAAAGATAAAGCTTATAAATTAAGCACCGTGACAGATTAATAACAATAACTAATAATAAACTAGAACAATTATAATAGCATATCGTAATAAAAGCTAGGTGAATGTGGTCTTTCTTGAAAGAATCAAAGTTGACCACAGATAACTAAAACTGCGAAAAGCAAAATTGCGATAAGGGGACTTCTGTACACCATCTTTCTATGTGTCATGTTTATATGTTTAGTATATCACATGTATGCTTAAATATGCCCATAATAAATGTTTCAATATTATAAAAAAAGTTTACAAGGCAAGTCACAAGGCTTACAAGTAATCTCACAAGGCACACAGGGCTTGGAGCAAGAGACGGTGGGGATCGGTGTAAGATGTGGAGATCAAGCGTGAAATGGTGGGGATTGGTTGTGAAATGGTGGGGATTGGTTGTGCGATGGTGGGCATCAGCGTGCCATTGTAGGGATTGGCGTGAGATGGTGGGGATTTGTTATGAGATGATGGAGATCAGCGTGAGATGGTGAGGTTCCCCATGAGATGGTGGGGATTGGTTGTGAGATGGGGGGATTGGTTGTGAGATGGGGGGATTGGTTGTGAGATGGGGGGATTGGTTGTTAGATGGTGGGAATTGCTGTGAGATGATGGAAATTGGTCGTGGGATGGTGGAGACTGGTTGTTAGATGGTAGGGATTGGCATAGGATGGCTGGGAATCCAGACAGCTTCTCTAGAGGCCTAGCAGGGATCTGACCACAGGTCCCAGCCTGTTGAACTTGACATTTCCCTGGCCAGGTCCTTCATCATAACCGGATGTGAACTCTCTACCATACCGAAAAAATTCAGAGTTCTCATAACAAATGTCCATCCCCCCCCATCCCCCACACACTCACAGGCAGCCAAATGCATGGGGCCAGGGCCCTTTGCCTCCTGCTGACAGCTCTGCCTGTCCTATCAAGCAGGCTGTGGGGCTTTCTGCTGGGGAAATGCAGAGGAGCCCAGACCAAGCCTCCAGGGGGCAGAGGAAGCAAAAAGGGAGGTTTGGAATCCAAGGCAGCAAAGGGCTCTTGGGATCCAATCCGGTCCGACCCAGCAGCTCCAGCACGAACTGCACTGTGTACTCGCAGGAAACCAGTGCACATCTCTGCCAGCCTGCAGCTAAGAGGGAAAGAGGGCCCACCCACGCCAGGAGAGGTGCCCCAATATTCCCCATAGTCGGGAATGATGGGGTGCTCATGGGCCCCCATAAATGACTCATTCTGCCCATCTCCAAGAGAGCCAGGAAGGCATGGGGAGGGGCTGGTTCTTCCAGGCTAAGCACTCTCATGCTTTCTGGGTTTTTTGTTTTGTTGTTGTTGTTTTACGTTTTTGAGACAGGGTCTGTCTAAATTACACAGACTGCCTCTGGTCTCGAACTTGCTCTCCTCCCACCTCCACCTCCTGAGTTGCTGGGATTACAGGCGTGCACCACCGTGCCCAGCACTTTCTGGTTTTATCTAGAGGTGAAAGTTCCCGGTCACCCCTTCTCACGTGGAAGGCATAAGGGGCCCAGGTAATTCAGGACCTCCGCTAACTACCGCTATAGGGACTACTGCTTTGCCAGCAGAGCAGGAACCTTGTTTTGATTTTTTATTGATTTATTTTTCTTTACACAGAAGATTTCTATTTGGGCTGGTGGCCATAGATATTTTAGACTGCCAAACAATTCTGTTTAGTGGACTTTGATCCAATGAAATTTATCAGAATGACCTTGGTAGAGAGCTCTGCTGATGTGAGACCCGGTGAAGGCCACGTTCCACGGAGTTTGAGCAGTTGGCACAAGTTAACTTTTTAAAATTTTGGATGGACTCTTTGCTTCTTTTTCCACCTATCTGATAAAGGAAAGGGAGGGGAAGTTTGCACAGGGGCTTCCACTTTGGGAAAGCACATTTCAGGGGACTCCCCAGCCTGGCTTTGAGTCTGAAGCCAGCAACATTGAACAATGAACTCTGGGAACGTTGCTTCTCAGAACTCCTTGGCTTTGATGGGTTTCAGACATATCCCAAAGGCCGCCAGGGCCACAGGAGCCCGGAACTCTAAAAGACAAAATGAGGCACCTGATGGCTCCTCTGCTGCCAGTCCCAGGGGTCACTGTGGTTCTCTACAGGAGCTGGGAATGGCTGGAGAGCCAAACCTCCCCTGGTCAGTGGGGGACTCACCAGACAAGTCTCCAGCAAAGCAAGACAATGCTGAGCCCAGAGTCCCTGCATCAGAGCATTTGTGGAGCTGGCTAACCTGCCACCATCAGCTCTAACAAGAACAGAGCGGGAACTGAGACGAGCTCCCTGGCCAAGGGTGGCAGTGCTCCTCCCCCTCTGGACACATCGTGGATAGGAGAACAAAGTTACAGCCAGACCCTTCTCAGTCATCCCTTGCCCAAGCATCAAGAAGCACAACACAGCCTGAAACTATGGAAATGTAGCCTTTGAGCCTGGGTAGCTTGTTGGGGATGGAGTGGTCCAAACAGAGTCATGTAGTCCCCCGTACCCTGCTCCACTTTAACTAATGCCACTCATAACTATTTGGAAATTTGGAAATGAATGGCCAGGCACGGTGGCACATGCCTGTAATCCCAGTGACTCAGGAGGCAGAGGTAGGAGGATCGCAAGTTCGAGACCAGAGGCAGTCTGCATAATTTAGTGAGACCTGGTCTCAAAAAGCAAAAAAGTGGGCTGGGAGTGCAGCTCAGTGGTCCAGCACTTGCAAAGCATGCAAGCACGAGGCCCTGAGTTCAACCCCCAGTCTGGGGAAAAAAAAGAAAGGAAGGAAGAAAGGAAAAGAAAGGGAGAGAGAGAGAGAGAGAGAGAGAGAGAGGGAGAGAGAGAGAGACTTGGAAATGGACATTCAGGGAAAAGACACAGACCAATGCACACATCAGTGGAGCGTTGCTGCAGGGTCGCTGCCTTGCTGGGGAGTAGTAGGCAGATCACATTGGGAAGAAAGGGGCTCTTTTTTATTTACCTGAACTAGAAATCAGTAATTGAACCTAAATGACCAAAAGCACATTGTCACTGTAGAGCTTCTCACGTGTCAAACACTCCGTTCATCCCAGCAATGCAGTCACATGCTCACACTCCCCGGCCAGCACGCATCCTCCCGATGCACACACACACACAGGCACGCGCTCTGCAGGCAGTTGCTAATGCTCACGGCCTCCCAGCAGAAGGACATTCTCTAATCCAGCAAGTGTTGCAGAAAGCATATGGTAAGATGCAGAATTGTTTTTCTCGTCCTTATTCAGAAAACAGGCACCACTGGCCGCTGCTTTCCATTTGATCTGTAACAATCTTATTCTGCATTCATGACTCCTGTATATTCCCTTTGGTATTTTCATGAATGTGCTGCTCCTGCCCCACTTCCCCCTGCTGGCATCGTGCTCCCTGGGCCAGCTGGCCCTGTGGGCTCCAGCCCTGGCTGCAGCAGCCCTGTATGTGTCTGCCCAGGTAAGCACACTTCTGACTGTGTGGCGTGAGTCCATGGGCCCATTTAGTCCCATTATGTTACATGTTGGGGCCAGGAACCATCCCAGTCACGATGCCACCACTTTCACCAAGGCCATAAAGGACAACCCTGGCCTTTCCCAAGCCATAAAGGACAACCCTGGCACAACTGTGCCTCACTTTCCCCTGACCCCCACCATCATGGCAAAGTCTAGAGAGGCAGACTAACAGCTCAGGCCCACACTGAGCTAGAACCCAGGGTCCTATCTCAGACACGCCTGGGCTCTGTGCACCCAGGGCCAACAGCTCAGCTATCCTGTGGGGTGGCCCATGATTGGACAGCTAAAGAGCTAGAAAGCTGGAGAGCTGGAGAGCTGGACAGCTAGAGAGCTAGAAAGCTGGAGAGCTAGAAAGTGAGAGAGCTAGAGAGCTAGAGAGCTGGAGAGCTAGAGAGCTGGAGAGCTAGAAAGCTGGAGAGCTAGAAAGGGAGAGAGCTAGAGAGCTAGAGAGCTGGAGAGCTAGAGAGCTAGAGAGCTGGAGAGCTAGAGAGCTAGAGAGCTAGAAAGCTGGAGAGCTAGAAAGTGAGAGAGCTAGAGAGCTAGAGAGCTGGAGAGCTAGAGAGCTGGAGAGCTAGAGAGCTAAGAGAGCTAGAGAGCTAGAGAGCTGGAGAGCTAGAGAGCTGGAGAGCTAGAAAGCTGGAGAGCTAGAAAGGGAGAGAGCTAGAGTGCTAGAGAGCTGGATAGCTAGAGAACTAGAGAGCTAGAGATCTGGAGAACTAGAGAGCTGCACAGCTAGAGAGCTAGAGAGCTAGAGAGCTAGAAAGCTGGAGAGCTAGAGAGCTAGAGAGCTGGATAGCTAGAGAGCTAGAGAGCTGGAGAGCTAGAGAGCTTGCCTCTGCAGCAGATTTGTATTTTGGCTACTTAGAAGTCCTCTCAGGGAGTAGGACCTGGCGAGCCACTCCCGAAACAACTAGCCATTGAAAACCCTATGGATAGCAAAGAAACACTGTCAGATATAGTGCCTGAAAATGAGGCCCCCAGGTTGGAAGGCACTCAAAAGACTACTGGGGAAGAGTGGCCTCCTCCAAGTAGAGTCTACCGTGATGAGGGAAATGGAGTAAAACCCCAGGGTGCTCAACGTGATGATGTGACACGACTCAAAATGAGAAACAACTGTAAACATCCATTAATAATTGGAACATGGAATGTACGTAGTATGAATCTAGGCAAGTTAGAAATTGTTAAAAGAGAAATGGATCACATAAACATTGACATTCTAGGCATCAGTGAGTTAAAATGGACTGGCATAGGCCATTCTGAGTCAGACAGTCATATGGTCTACTATGCTGGGAATGATAAACTAAAGAGAAATGGGGTTGCATTCATCATCAAAAAAGACATTTCAAGATCTGTCATGAAATACAATGTTGTCAGTGATAGAATAATATCCATACGCCTACAAGGAAGGCCAGTTAATATGACTATTATTCA
>VMDO01014727.1:0-53614 GCA_007922755.1 Pedetes capensis | reverse complement strand
ATCTACCTGCTGAAATCACTAAAATACTAAAATTTTAGTTTTTAATCAATAACTAATTATGGAGAATTTCTTATGGCAAATTCAATTTAAATGGCCAGATAATCTACAAAACTGAACTAGAACACACAGTACGTACACACATAGAAAGATAGGGGACAAAACAGACTGCAAGATTATGAGTAAATTATATTTTCCTCTATTTTTCTATATTTTAAGTGTGCTACAATGAACATGTGTTAATTTTATGACCAGAGAAAAACACATTCAAGCCTATTAGGATGAATCATATGAACTTATTAACATTCAACTACTTTGACTTTCAATATACTTTCAACATACTTTCATGTGATCTAACCTAATATTAAGCCAAAAAGAAAAAAAAGTCTGACACTACTACCTATTTTTGGTGAAACAATACTGATCTTTGATGATCACCATAAAATGCTGAAAAACAACTACTTAGCAAATCTCTTCTAGAACTGTATTGTATACATAAGTAGTCTATAATTTTCTAGAGTTCATCTATTAGAAAACAGAATCACCTTTCCCTCTACCCTTACTCCCAATGCAGTCTACAGTCAAGAACTATGGTCTCACTTTTATATTCCCAGGATTCAATACTGTGCCTGGCACATAATAGGCCAGATAAATGAACTGAATCTAGCCCTTAAAATTTGACATTTTAGCCAGGTGCAGTGGTACACCCCTGTAATCCAAGCAACTCAGGAGGTAGAGGCAGGAGAATCACAGGTTCGATGCCAGAAGTAGCCTGTACAACTTAGCGAGACCCTGACACAAAATAAAAAATAAAAAATGGGCTGGGTGTGCAGCTCAGGGATAACGCACTTACAAAATATGGGGGGGGGGGACCTGGGTTCAACCTCCAAGTACTACAAAAAAATTAAAAATAATGATAATTTGAAATTTTAAGAAAGAGCTCTCTATTGAAGTACAATAACAAAAAAGCTGTTGCAGTCTTTTCAGTGGTTGTACCACCTAGTACTTTATTTACCAAAAATAAGATAAATACTGTTGGTGCCCATGTTTCCTGCATTTCAGAAGTGACAGAGATATAAGAAGCCATGTTCATTTTAGCCACTTACAAATAAAGCGACCTTGGCAATTCACTTAATCCCTTTGAGGCTTTATCCTCACTTGAAAAAGGGATAATATCTCCTACCCGCAGAGTTGTGGGAGATTAAATGAAACAAAGTACTATAGGTGGGTAGCAGGCACCCAGCCAGAAATTTCCTAGCTTCCATTTCATCTAAACAGGCTGCCCTTACCAACTGCCTGATTGCTATTTTATGTTTTTGGCAATTCCACAGGTCACACCCATGTACTTCAATCTGAATCTAATGAGGAGCTCTTTGATCCCTTCTCCCCATTTTATCAAATCCTGCCATAAACCACCAATGCCAGAGACTTGCAACTTTGGTCCATAGGTCTTTCCTTTTGCCTCCTGCATTTAGTTCTTATGGTGACTGCTTTGAAAAAGAAATTTCTTAAATGAAACAGAAGATGACCAAGCTCCTGACTCCAGATTCCTTAGGACCCAGGTTATAGTAGGCTTCAGGAAGAACATACCACAGAAAGCTTTACCATCACATGAGCATTCAGCACTCTAGGTTCATTTCAGAAAGAGAACTGAGGGCAACAAAATGAAAACCCAGAAGCCTATTAGCAAACCTGTAAACAAAAATGGGAGGTGAGGCTGGGAGAGCACAAACAGCCAACCTCCATTAACCTGACCAATGGAATCTGGTGCCAGCACACATTCCACTTAAATGCCCCAAACTAATTAGGTCTACAGAAAGACATCACCTGAATGAGTAAGAAAGAATGAGAGATGAAAAGCAGAGCATAATTCTTACATAGAGTGAAGAAAGAATGGCAAAAAAATAAAGCCTCCAAATTCTGCCAAATCTATAATATACAATTGATTGGAAAAACTGGAAACTCCTATTGCATACAGCATTAAGGAAAATTCTAGTGGCAAAGACAGGAGACAATATGCAATATTAGTGTGAGCATGACTTAACTTAGAGGCTTCAATACATAAAAGGCACACACATTAAGAGGCCAAAGATAGGATGCAGGAATAGATATGTGTTAATTCCCCCTTTTCTTTGCAAGAAACAAATTACAACACAGGTTCACTTCATTACACTGCATGTAAAAGAATAAAGCACTGTTTCCGGGCAACAAACACTTTAGGAGCTTAATATTCACTCTGCAGAATCCTAAAAAGTCAGCATATGTCTTGGAATTTCACCACACAAACTTGCGTCACCACACTCTTTTGTGTCAGACTGTTTCATTATCTTCAAGGCTTAGCATAATTGGAGGCTCAGTCTAAAAATAGGCTATTTTTCCCTTTGCAATCTGATTGGTAAATAAAAGTTAAGGGAGTTTTTATCTCCTTCATTTGTTTTAAACAACCGCTAGCTTCTGCTCATCAAGCAAAGATTACGGAATACATTATCTGGATCTATTTGTTGATTTTACTTAAGGCAAACAATCTATGACCTTCACCATTATAACAGGTGGAGAGTGCCATAGACAAGTAATACAAAGACATGTACCAGAACAACTTCAGGTTTCAGCCATGGTGGACTGCATCTCTGCCATTTAATTCCACAAAATATATATGACAAGGAAGTGTTCTTTCTCGTCCCCCATCTTTCCACCATTGTTTCATCACCCAGTCCTCTTCCTTAAGAATTCTGTTCCAAGAGCCTTGTTAATTATGACCACTCAGATTTCTTTAAGCTGCTGGGTGCCAAAAGACTGAGGAAATAAAATGAGAACAGATCTCTTGGAAAATCTGTAAAGTGGCAGCAAATACTAATCAAACCAAGATGATACATACTAACACAGCATATATCCTTTCAACAAAATGATCCTTAAAGATATGACACTAATTTCTCTGACCTCTTAACATCTCTTGTATAAGCTCTCAAGAAACAGGCAATGTACTGTGGCAGTTAAGAATACTCCAACTGCCTAGATCTGAATTATGATCCCATTATTCACTAGCCCTGTGATCTTGGACAAAATACTTACATTCTCTATACTTCAGTTCCCTCATCTTTAGAATGAGTTTAATAGCCTAAAACCCCATACTGACTTCCCTCACAATCAAGCAAATTCAGATCTAACACAATTGAGAGCTGGTTTCCACCGTCTACTCAGCCCCTGTTTACAGGAACAAGGTAAAGCTTCTATCATGGGTATGGAGGAAGAGCAGGCAGGATATTAGGAAATAAATAAGCAGCCTATGACCATTCAGATTTTCTTACCTCACCACATTTCTATACACCTAATAAATGAAAACATTTTCTCCTTCATGCCCATCTCCTCCACTTCAGTAGCCAGAAAAAATTTAAAACCCGATTTTAATAAGCCCCACAATAACATGACTTCTATATTTTACACAAGTAGAATAAGAGTTTTGAACCATGCTTATAGGTTGTAGTAGGGTTTTATTAGTAGTATAAAGTGCTTAGGATGGTGTCCTGCAAGGATCAAAAATGCTTAATCTACTTCAGTTATTATTATTCCTAATTTAGCCGTGCGTCTAAATATTTACTATTTACAGATGGAGGGGAAAGTGAAACAAGATCTTACTTCTCTTTGAAGTTCATAATAGCTGTCACCCAACCTAAGTCAAGGGCCAGTTAGCTGGGTATACTGAGCCGAGGGAGAAGGGGAGAACCACTAAACTCCAAACTAAAAAAAGATAAATGAGGAGGCATGAGCATAGGATGAGTATCGCTACATTTTCCCTCCAAAATATATCTCCAAATATAATTTACAGTGATGGAACTTAGTATCAAATGGCTTGCACAGGCTCCCAGAGGATGAGATACCCTGTGCTAGAAAAGAGGCCCAAAGAGTGATTATAGCAACAATGATGTTTTTTTAGCAGCAATCTGTTTTTAAAAAATAAATTTGCTCCTATGAATCCATCTTTGCTCTCTATATACGAATTCAGTGTGTAAGCAACAAATAGTCAACTCTGGAGTCTATGATAGTGAGGAAAATATTTACTAGCTTCAATAAAACCAAAAAGCATAGAATGCATGTACTGATTCAAATGCCTCTAATGAAATAAGAATTTTCAAAAATTAATTGATTTAAATAATCCTGCTTCAAAGATCAACAGTCAGATTGCCTCTTGTGTCTCTTTTCCTGGGGATCATCTGCCCATCAAAAATCCTATTCCAAAAGTAACTGCCAACAGATGGACAGTCATTTTTCTCTAATTTTCAAAAAAAAGAATTTTTAGAAAATAAATACAAAATTCCCCCTTGCCCCCAAATTCTATGTAGTACTAAAGTAATGTTACAGATGTGGAAGGAGACCACAGCTAATCTGTTAACCCACCTAGTTCATGTAGCTCCATGTCATCCTTCCCCAAAATTTTGAGATGAAAAAGAACTGAATCCAGCCAGGTGCAGTGCACACGCCTGTAATCCCAGCAGCTCAGGAGGCAGAGGCAGGAGGATCACAAGTTCGAGACCAGAGGCAGTCTGCATAACTTAGTGAGACCCTGTCTCAAAAAGTAAAAAAATGGGCTGGGGGTGCAGCTCAGTGGTACAGCACTTGCAAAGCATGCAAGCATGAGGCCCTGGGTTCAACCCCCAGTACTGCTGGAAAAAAAAAAAGAGCTTAATCCAAAACAAATTACTGAAAAAATTTTTTTCTCTTCAATTTCTTTCCATGCCAAATTTACCTAATCACCTTCATGCACTACCCACATGATTTGACAACTCATCCTATGAGTTTTCACATTTCTTCAAAAATCTGAAAACCAAAGTTCAAAGACCAAAAGAATGAACTACAGAAGACAGATGAGAAGTAGGGAGCAGAATTAATTCAATAAATACCAACCAAAGAACGACTAGGTCCCAAGATCTATTTCACATGTAGAAGAGTAAATAAAACCCACCCCCTACCCTAATGGCCTGCAGCCATACCACTGTGGCTTCTGATCCTGTCAGATCTCAGAAGCTAAGTAGGGTTGGGCCTGGTTAGTACTTGGATGGGAGATGCCTGGGAACACCAGGTGTTGTAGGCTTGAGAGAAGGACCCAGCAACCCACTCCTAAAACCAATCAGCTATTGAAAGCCCTATGAAATACAGAGAAGCACTGACAATAGTGTTTCTCCCGTCATACATAGGGTCACTATGAGTCTGACACCAACTCAGGCGGCACCTAAAAACAACAGCCTACCCTAACAGAGCTCATAGTCTAATAAAAAAGATGCATATAAATGAACAAACACATTAAGTCAGTGATTACAAAACAATGAGTACCAAAATGGGAATGAAGCAGGATGTTGAGCAAGAATAGAACATGAAAGACAAACTCCTACACTGGTATACAGAGGTAAGTACAGGAATGTTTACTTTTCATAACAGTAAAATACCAATAACAATCTAAATGGCCATGAGTGGAGAAAAGGAAAAACAAATTATACAATATTCACATGATGAAATACTACAGGGCGGTTCAAATAAATGATAAGACCTATAGGTGTCAACATGGATATTGTTTGAAAATATAATGTTGAATGAAAAGGCAAATTTCAAGGTCAAATATGATATGATACTATTTACATAAATAAAGTGGGCACATTCAAAGGCAACAAAAGCATACAAAAAAGGAAAGACACATATCATCACAATAGTGTCTCTGGAGAGAGACAGAGATGGGGGAAGGGTACACAGAAAACATTAACAATCTGTGATCTTTTATTTAAAAGAAAATCTGGGGGTGCAGGCAAGATGGCAGATTAGAAGCAGCCTCCAGTGACACAGTAAAACAAAGAAGTCAGAATAGGAAAGAACAGACACGATTCCAAAGAGAGAAAGGGGGGAAAAGCACAGAAATCACAAAGGAGTTGCTAGGACAGTCTCAAAGTGCAAAGAGCAGAAGGGCTGTGCAGTGAAAAGGAGTGAGCAGGACAGGTTTCCAGCAGTGGCTCCCCAGTGGAGGAGGAGAAACAGAAGCCTCATCCAAAAGGTAAGTCACACAAGACACTGGTAGGCCCACAGGACAAGCTCACAGTCCTTAGAAATCCTTAGATCTGTTCAGGGGATTTAGTGAGAGTTCCTGACTGAAGGGTCAACATTGCAGAGATCCATTTTGCCACACTGCGCATCTCAGAGGGCTGTGACCACATGCTACCTTGAGAGGGAACCTATTGGCTCAAACTGAACTACTCTGGGGGCCTAAAAACAAGGAATAACCATGGATCAGGGAACCTGGGAGCAACATGCTACAACCCTAGGGTGGGACACAGCTGTGGCAAGCAGTGACAGAGGGGGAAGGTGAGAAGTTCAAGCAGCAGGAGGCTCAGGCAAGGTGAATGGTAGCCCCACCCTCTGGGGGAGGAGCCAAGCCCATACTCTGAGGGCAACTGCTTAGACTGGCAACCCTGAGCTAGGTCAGCAGACTTCTCCACTTCTGGAGCCAGCTATCTGCCACGCAAAATCACAGACTGTACAACTTAGAACTCTGAAGCTCAGTGACAGCAGGATACTTGATCCGTGAAGCCTCCACCTGCCCTTTGAGTGTTCAATGATAGGCAGGTTATGAAAGCACTGAGACGGGCCATTCAGCACAGGTGTCAGTGCCCAGTTTGCTTCCCCCACTCCCTAACACACTCTGGAGACATCCCTTGCTTGGACATTAACCATCCCTGGGATTACAAACTGGGGAATCTCAGGCACGTGTGAGAACCTGTCCAATCCACAAGCAGCAAAGCTAAATGTGGCAGCAGAGGCTTCAGGTACATAAGAGAGGTTCCTGTGGTAAAGGCAGCCCTGGCAGAAATCTATCCTTGATGGGTCCAGGCTCAGCATCCACATAACTGGCAGAAAAGAGACTCTAACTTCAACTGATGACCACCTCCACATGGTAGACTCTAATATTAGGGGACACAGAAAGAAGCTGCTCTGGGACTTTGTCATTTCTTTCTTTCTTTTTTTTTTTCTTTCTCCTTTTTTCATTTTCCATTTTATTTTTCTCATTTCTCTTTTTTCTAATGTAATTTTTTTTTTTAGTTTTCTCTTTTTTCTTTTGCCACCTGGGTATCCTTCTTTCTCAATTTACTATACATTTACTATCATTTTAAATTTATTTTTAAAGAAATTTCTTAGGCTTTTTTATTTTTTATCTTTCTTACATTTATCTAATTTTGGCTACACAATTTTTTCTTATTGTGTAATCAGGTTTTTTTTTTTAATCTTTTGCTCTTCTCTCTCCCTCTTCTAAACATTCTCTTTTCTTCTTCACCTTTTTCCTTTCTTTTATTTAACCTATGGTCATGGTTTGAATATGAAATGTCCCCCAAAGGTCATGTACTTTAATGTTGGGTTACCAATCGGTGGTATTGTCCCTGGAGGTGTAACGTTGGGTCACCAATTGGTGGCATTGTCCTTGGAAGTTACGGAATCTTGGGGGCAGGCTTTGGAGGTTTTCCTCTAGGACTCATGGTTATAGGAAGCTCTCTGCCCCCTGCTCTGCAAAGCCATAGGTCGTCTGCCACAGGTTCTGTGGCAGTTGTCACCATTCCTGCCCTGCAGCCATTATGAGCCCCCAATAAAAATCTTCCCCCATAGGTTTGTTTCGGTTGGTTTTTCTGCTACAGTGACAACACCTAACTAATATACCCTTGCTGTTTCATTCTTTTTCTGTGTGCTCTGCTCCTCATTTTATTTCACATAATTACTATTTTTACTTTCACCCTAAAAAACTTGCAACTTCACAGCTTATTCTACATTGTTGTTGTCGTTAGGTGCCGTCGAGTAGGTATCCGACTCATAGTGACCCTCATAGGGTTTTCAATGGCGACTGTATTGGGATTGCCTTGGGAGTGGATTGCCAGGCCCTTCTCCCATGTTTGCGGTGCTGGGAATTGAACTCGAGACCTCAGAGACTGCAGTGCAGCGCTCTACCAACTGAGCTAAATCCCAGCCCTATTCTACATTACTGCTGTCATTTTCTGTTCCACAAGCATTGATCGTGTAGTAGTTGGCTTTAATTGACTGTAAGTGTTTTTCTGGGTCAGGTTTCGTCGGCTATTTTACCTATGACAGTGGTTTGTCTTCTCCTCTAGGAGTGGTACTGGGGATTGAGCTCTCAAGAGATATCCATTCCAATGGAAGCACAAATCCAATGGATGCACAAATCACAAAATAGAAGCACAAGAAACATGAAAAAGCAAGGCAACATGCCTCCTCTCCCCCAAATCATAATTCTTCAACTACTGAATCCAAAGATATAGAATAGGTTGAAATGTCAGAAAAAGAATTCAAAAGTCTATTTGTAAAAATGATCAGTGACTTCAAAGAGGATACAAACAAGCAGATGAAGAAAGTAAGAAAATCAATTCAGGACCTACATCAGAAAGTCACCAATGTAGAAAACAAAGTCAGCAAAATAGATGAGAAATTCAGCAAGGAAATTGAAATTTGGCGAAAAAAACCATAAATATTGGAAATGAAGAGCTCAATAAATCAAATAGAAAATACAATGGAAAGCATCACCAGTAGACTAATTCAAGCAGAAGAAAGAACATCAGGGATGAAAGACAAGGTTGAAGAAATACTACATTCAGATATCAATAAAGAAAAAAATTAAAGGAGCATGACCACAACTTCCAAGAACTCTAAGACATGATGAAGAGACCAAATATAAGAATACAGGGCGTAAAAAAAGAAGTTGAGATAAAAACTAAAGGCACAGAAATCCTATTCAATGAAATTACAGCAGAAATTTTCCCAAATATGGAGAAAGAAATGGACATCCAACTACAAGAGGCAAACCCCAAACAGGAATGACCACTTCTCCATGACATGTTATAATTAAAATGCCAAGACTACAGAACAAGGAAGCAACATTAAAAGCTGCAAGAAAAAAACACCAACTCATCTACAAAGGCAAATCCACCAGAAAAGCAGCAGACCACTAGGCAAAAAACTCTAAAATATAGGAAAGTATGAAATGATACATTTCAAGCCCTGAAAATAAATAACTGCCAATCAAGATTATTATATCCAGCAAAGTTATCATTTAATATCGAGAGAGAAATAAAGACCTTCCAAGGCAAGCACATGGGAGAAGGACGTCGCAATCCACTGCAGAAGCAATCATGAAACAATCAGCCATTGAAAACCCAGTGAAGGTGGCTATGAGTTGGACCTGACTCAACGGCACCTGACAATAAGGCAAGCACAAACTAAAGCAATTAATGACCACCACTCCTGCATTGCAGAAGATACTTGAATCCTACACATACAGGAAGAAGAAAGATAGGCTAAATCATGAGTTCAGGAAAGAATAAGTTTCATGAGAGGATCAGATGAACTAACAAGAACTAGGAAAAAATAAACAGGTCCAACCCAAAAAAATAGCAAACCCAAAATATAAATAAGGGAGAAATGAAAGTATGATTAGAATGTGAAACAACCAGGAAGATATCCAACACAATTACAAGAATCAGTAAACGTCTCTAAATGATAACTCAAAATATAAATGTTCTTAACTCTCCTCTCCAATTAAAATACATAGTCTTCCAGATAGGATTAAAAAATGAAATCCAACAATTTGTTGTCTGCAAGAAAGTTGTCTTACTGGCAAAGAAAAACACAGACTGAAAGTCAAAGGATGGAAATCGATACACCAAGCAACTGGGAGCCAAATAAAGCAGGACTAGCCATCCTTATATCAGACAAAGCAGACTTCAAAGCAAAATTAGTGAGAAGAGATAAAGAAGGTCACTATATATTAATAAGAGAGACAGTCCGTTAAGAAGATGTAACAATTGTAAATATGTATGTTTGGTGCACACAATTTCATAAAACACTACTAGACATAAAGGAACAGATAGGTCCAGATATAATACTAGTAGAATGACTTCAACACCCTGCTTGTCAACAGATAGAATATTCAGACAAAAAAAGTCAACAAAGAAACTTCAGAGTTAAACACCACAATAGATCAAATGGACTTAATAGACATCTATAGACTATTCCAACCAAAAGCTACAGAATACACATTTTTATCAACAGCCCATGGAACTTTCACTAAAGTAGATCATATTTTAGGCCATAAATCAAGTCTTAACAAATACAAGAAAACAGAAATAATTTCTTGTCTTTTACTGGATCAAACAGGAATAAAACTAGAAATTAACAGCAAGAAAAACTACAGAAACTATAAAAATACATGGAGATTGAACAATACACTATTAAATGATCAGTGGGTCCTTGAAGAAATCAGAGACAAAATTTAAAAATTCCTAGAACCAAATGAAAATACAAACTACCAGAACCTTTGGGATACACAAAACGTGGTTCTGAGAGGGAAATTCATAGTTATGAGTGCCTACATTAGAAAGTCAGACAACACTCAATAAATAACTTAAGGATGCACCTCAAAGTCTTAGAAAAACAAGAACAAACAAAACCCAAAATCAGTAGATGGAAAGAAAGAATAAAGACCAGGGCAGAAATTCATGATACAGAAACTAAAAAACAATACCAAGAACTAATGAAACAAAGACATGGTTCTTTGGAAAAATGAACAAACCCTTAGGCAAACTAACCAAAAGAGAGAGAGAAGACTCAATAAAACAAGAGATGAAAAGAGGAGCATTTACAATAGATATCAATGAAATCCAGAGAATCATTAGGGAATACATTGAAAACATATATTCATAAAAACAGGGAAACCTAGATTAAAGGGATAAATTACTAGACACTTATGATCTACCAAAATTAAATCAAGAGGATATAAACAGCCAAGCCTGGTGGCACACTCCTGTAATCCCAGCGAATCAGGAGGTGGAGGCAGGAGGACTGCAGGTTCAAGGCCAGAAGGCAGTCTTCTTAACCTATCGAGATCCTGCCTCAATTTAAAAAATAAAAAATGGGCTGGGGTGCAGTTCAATGGCAAAGTATCTGCAAAGTATGTGCAAGGCCCTTGGTTCAGCCCCCAGGACAACCAAAAAAAAGAGAGAGAGAGACTATAAACAACTTAAGCAGATTGAAAGAAGCAATGAGATTGAGGCAGTAATAAGGAGCTTCCAACAAAGAAAAGTCCAGGACCGGATGAACTAATCACTGAATTCTGTAAGACCTTTAAAGAAGAATTAATATCAATACTCTGAAAAGTATTCTATAAAATAGAAATGGAAGGAACAATATTAAACTCATCCTATGAAGCCAGTATTACCTTGATACCAAAACTAGATCAGGACACAACAAAAAAGGAAAACTACAGACCAATTTCCCTAATGAACACAGATGCAAAATTTCTTAATAAAATACTTGAAAATCAACTTCAACAACACATTAAAAAGATCATACGCTATGATTTAGTAGGTTTCATCCAGGGATACAAGGATGGTTCAACATCTGTATGTAAATATACTAGATAAATAGACTCAGAGACAGATATCACATGATTGTCTCGATAGATACAAAAAAGGCCTTTGATAAAGTTCAACATCCCTTTATGATAAAAGCCCTGAAGAAACAGACCTCAGCATAATAAAGGCAATATGAAAAATCTATAGCTCACATCATACAAAATAGGAAAAACTGAAAGCATTTCCTCTAAAATCAAGAATGGGACAAGGGTACCAACCCTCTCCACTGTTATTCAATATACTGATTGAAGTCTTAGCCAGAGTAATAAGACAAAAGAAAGAAGGTAAACTGAGATGAGATTCCACTGGAGGGCTCAAAGATGCAACTGCACCTTAAAAACATCTAGTTCCACCTGCCATACTGAGACTAGACTAGAGGAGCAAGAGAAGAGGGAGAGCATAGAGAGCCTGCCATAGTGATCCAACAAGAAAGGACCACGGCCAGACCTAATTACAAGGGTGGCAGAGTTAATGAAGACAAATGGATGATCTGACTATTTTAGAGATAAGGTTGGCAGGACTTACTAAGAAGTGGATCCTAGGACTAAGATGAGAAGAAAGTGTTAGGAAATAATTATTTCTTAATGTAAAAATACCCAGGGCCTGCCATTTTGTGCCCACTACTGTAAGGCATTTTACTAGATGTTACTCAAGGACATTAAAAAACATTACTGGCTCCTGAATTTCTTTATTAAAATAGAATGAATAAACTTATCAAACTCCTAAGAGTGAATGAATATATATATATATATGTAAGCTGAGATCATTAAATTGGAGAGTGAGTGAGATCAGATTAAACCAGTCAAGGAAAGTGAATATTAACGAAGACTAAGTGCACAGAAATTAGTAGTGCAGGTGGACAAAGGTAATTAAAGTAGAAGAAATAGTAAAATAAAATATGAAACTTGAAAATAATCTGGCACTGTTGTTGTTAAGTGCTGTTGAGTCAGGTTTGACTCACAGCAACCCTCATAGGGTTTTCAAGGGGTGTTTTGAGACTGCTTCGGGAGTGGATTGCCACATCCTTCTCCCATTTCTGTGGTGCTGGGGATCGAACCCAGGTCCTCAGAGAGTGCAGAGCAGCATTCTACCAACTGAGCTAAATCCCAGTCCAATTTGGCTTATAGCATACAAACTGGCATTTTTTTGAGCAGATTGTTAAGTGTTAGAGTGACAGAAAAGCATATTTGGAAGAGAAGCTCTGAGGGCAGATACTATGGCAAAAGGTGTTTATTTTTCCAACTAACATTTACTGATTACTTACTATGGACCAAGAAAGTACCAAGGAATTAACACTGTCATCTCATTTAATTCTCTCAACAACCCCATTGGGCAGATGCCATTATTGAAAAGGTAGAAGCTGAGGCTTAAAGAGGTTAAACAGCTAGTCAGTAGATTCCTACTCCAGAAAGAAACAGAGCCAGAACACAACTATGTTTGCTTTGTCAGTCCACTTGCTACCCTGCTCAGCCAGGAGGCAGGAGGCTGGAGGGGATAGGTGGAAAGGTTACAGCAGGGAGCTTGAGGCTCCTGGGTCAAGACTTGGATTCCAGTTCTGTCACTCCACTGACTTGTTCTACAATTCACCTCCCCATGCCTCCAACTGCTCATCTAGGAACTATGGAAAATTCTGGTATCTTTCTACAGCCTCGCCACCACGGCTGCACTGAAACTGAAGCACTAACAGAAGGTAGCAATCACTTCTGTCCCAAAATTCAATGGAAAATTTTCAAAACAATCATCATTGCTTCTTTGTAACAGTTGCCTACTTTGTCCCTGAGACACTCTTCTCTAGCTTCCAGGACACTACCTGCTCCTACCTTTTCTTCTTTTCTGGCTGCTTTTTACAACCTAACTTTGACTCCATCTTCCTCCACGAAGCTGAGTACCCTTAAAACTGAGTCCTACCCCTATTTCTCTTTCCACTTTCTCCTCTACCCTGCAGTAATTTCTTCCATGCCCACAGCTTAATTTACCTCCATATATCAATGACTCCCAAATATACATCCTGCTACTTCAAAATTAACATGCCCATTACAGGGTGCAGTTGGATAGGGGGAATACATTCTAATATTCTATAGCATAGTTGGATAACTATGGCTGACAAGAATTAACTGAATGTTTCAAAATGGCTTGTTGTTGTTGTTAGGTGCCGTCGAGTTGGTATATGACTCATAGTGACCCTCATAGGGTTTTCAATGCAGACTGTTTTGGGACTGCCTTGGGAGTGGATTGCCAGGTCCTTCTCCCATTTTTGCGGTGCTGAGAATTGAACTCGGGACCTCAGAGACTGTAGCGCAGTGCTCTACCAACTGAGCTAAATCCCAGCCCTCAAAATGGCTAGTAGGATTCTAATTGTCCCCAATACAAATGATAAATGCCTTCAGCAATGAATATGCCCCTGCCTAGCCCTGATTATTACACACTGTACACATGTATTGAAATGTCACATTGTACCACACAAATATGTACAATTACCATGTAAATTAAAAATAAAAATATTTTAAAAACTTAACCTATCTAAAATCAAACTGTTCATCATTCCCTCTCCCTTCCCCAAACTTGGTCATCTTCCAGTGCTTTTTGCCTCAGTGAAAAGCCTTCCAACCGTCCACCCATACAAGTCAGAAAGCAGGAGCTGATCTTAGCAGGAGCTGATCTTGATACCTTTCCCATCCTAAACTCCACATCGAATTTACCACTAAGTTTTGCTGACTATTTTTCCTCTTAAATCTCTCTCATGCCTGCATCTTTCTCCCTCCTCTGTCTGTCATCATACCAACCAAACTACTACCATACCTTGTCTAGAATATTTTAATAATAGCCCACTAATTAGTTTCCCCTCGTGCCCTCCGACCCCCTAACTCAAGTTATACTTCCACCCACCACATGATTTCTGCACATGTTACCTCGAGTCCTGGAATGCTTGCTCCTGCAACTGTTTACCTCCTTAACTCCAGTCCACATTCTGTACATCTCAACTCAAGTACTATGGGCTTAGAACTCTGATTCATTCAGTGCAGGTCCAGGGCCTCTGCTATCAGCATTCAGTTTCGTGCTCCTTTTCTTTGTATTTATTCTCTTCGGAATGAAAGGAATATTCATTTGACCATTTGACTAGTAGTTCTCACCTACTAGAACGAAAACTCGATGAGGACAAGGTCCCTGAATACTTAAACTTACCACTGTCTCTTCAACGCCAGCACCATGCCTTCCACCTAATAAGTGCTCAATGCCTTACATGAATGCTTCCTCTAGGTTGTCCTGAGAAACAATAGCAGGTAGGCTACCCTATGCTAAAGTGATTTGTACCTGAAGCTCACTGTGTAATAGTCATTGTCATCTAGCACCCTCTGACAAGTAAAAAGGCAGAGGCAGAATGACTTCTTCAAAGCCACACAACGCAAATGAGTGGGTGAGCGTGGAACCCTTGGTGTCTCATCTAGGACTCCCGGTGCATATGCAGGCATTTCTGTGTGGGTTTTGTGCCTACAGAAGATCCTTTATCTTATTTACTAGTAAATAAATGCAAGGTTAGTCTCCCAAGCTCTCACTCTAGTTTTATTGGAACCATTACCTAAGGCTTTCATCTCAAGCCTGTGGGTCAGAAGCCATGCCATCCGTCTCCATTTCCCCCTGTAGTACACACTCAGTAAATATATCTGAGGAATTTCTAGCGATGAGGTAAGAACCAGTAATTGAATTGAATCTATTTACCTACTATAAGTCAATCTTCTGATAACAAGTTGTTGTTTTTTTCCTACCCTATTAGGACACGATTATAAGAAGAAATATCTGGATTTTTCCTGTGATTAAATTATCAGCTGTCCATTGCATCAGGCCATGTAATCCAACATAAATAGAACATGCACCCTACCCTACTGGCTGGCGCTCAGAAATATTACATGTGTCCTCAAGAACAATGTACATTATTAATAGACTATGAGCTTATCCCCCCATCACCCTCCTTCTGGGGAAGGCACACCACCCTCCCACACGGGGCTCAAAAATGTGGCCTACAGCTACGTCAACCAGGGCAAAAAGCCCCTGGAACAAATATAGCCAAATACCTGACACTACCAATTATGAAAGAAACCTAGTATCTTTGTTCGACTCCCACCCCCACTCAACTCTTAGCCCTAAGGTGCAAACAAAAACAAAAACAAAAAAATACGCAAATAAAAAAATCTACACTCATCACTAGCCTCAAAACAGCAATCGTTTGCTAAATGTAAACAACAAAGCCAGTAAAAATGAGCAACAGAAAACTAAACCCAAATCTGTAAAGAAGAATTAATAATTAGAAGAATTCCAAAGACTTCATATAAACTCTTTCTGGAAATCACTCATGCTCTACTATGAATAAGGATTCACTTTTCAGTTATATTCTATTTTGTATTGCTTTTTAAAGGGAGGGGACTTTCAAACAAAAATTTTAGATCTTGAGACTCTAATACATTTACGTTTAAAAGGGACACAAGCCAATTCAACCACAAAAATAATAATAAAAAGGAAACAAGGACAGCTGTACAATCTAATGCTAGCACTAAATATCAAAGTAGGTATGAGATCTCTAAAACGATGACTACAGGGCCCAGGAATCTCTGGCTTAAAATCAAACAGCTTCTTCACACATACATAAAACTATTGTCCCCCACCTTCCAAAACTCCCACAATGTACCAAACTCAGCTCACTGTAATTTATCACAGTACTTATGATCTGGCAAAATGACACAGGCTCACACTGCCCACAGAAATGATGAAACACAAACAGAAGGCACTATTCTATTAGTCTTCCCTCAGTTAACTAGTCCTAAGGCACAAGCGCTATAAAACCTGTTTTGTTTTTAAATTTGACAGGGATGTGCCTTTAATGGGCCTGAACTATATTGTTGTGAAAGATATGCTCAAGCCCCAGACAGAACAATCTGCCAAAGGTATGTTCTTCCAATTAGCAATAAATATACCCAGCATGCCTAAAAAAAGAATATAGGGTAGTGACACTGAATACACCACAGATGCAAACACATGGGCATCTAATTCATTTGCGGGTGGGATGGAGGGAAATTTGCAAAGTTGTTGAGTGCTGCCATGTCACCCATAAATCTATTACCTGGGCAGATGAAGAACGGCAACAACAAGGAGGCAGGAAAAGGTTAATATTTTAGTTTTTTAGAAATCCTTTTTCTTCAATCCATTTACCTACAATTTGTGAAATGGGAGGAGAGGATATGGGAGAAAAAAGTGAAGTTATATGGTATTTTCCTCCTTCCTTAAGAGTACTATCATTCAGGAAATAACCTATGCAGACTGGCTATAGAACTAGACAATTAAACCTTACACCAGTTTCTCTGCCACTGGGGAATGCTGGTTAATAACTTCACACTTTTCTTTTTGTCTCTTAACAAGGAGGGAAGGGCACTTTTGAAATGATTACTACTCTGTCATCTTGGTTTAATGTCAAAGCAAGGAGCTTTAGAACACCTGTCAAATAACACGCGGCTTGTGAAAAAGAAACACATACCAAAACAGGTTTATATAAAATTTTCACATATGTAGAATGTGGAATGAACCTCAGTTAACAGAAAGTCACTCATTCTGATGACGGCTGGGGAAGAAAGGAAGAGATTTCCAAGGACTCATTTTATGCAATCTGAGTCAATGTAATAAAAACGTAACCTATCTCAGCAAAGATCAGTGACATCAACACAAGGTCAATCTTCCAGTATTTATCTATCTTCTCATCCTTAGCTACATTCCCAGTGGTTTCAGTAATTAAAAGGGCAAAATACGGAAGGAAAAATACTCTGTCTCTGCCTTCTCAGATAAGATTACCTAGTACATACATACAAAGGTTCCCTTTTCTTATTCTGGGTATCTTGGCCATTCTTATAAACTCAAAATAGGCTTAAATGTCAAGGTTGTTTTAAAAAAATTCTATCAGATGGGCACTATGGCACAAGCCTGTAATCCCCAGTGGCTTGAGAGGTAGAGGCAAGAGGATCGTGAGTTTGAGGACAGAGGAAGCCTACATAGATTAGTGAGATCTTGTCTCAAAAGCAAAAAATAAAAACTGGGAGCTTGGGGTGCAGCTCAGTGGTAGAGCACTTGCCTACCATGCACAAGGCCCTGGGTTCAATTCCCAGTACTGCCAAAAAAAAAATTCTATCACCTCTATATCCACCTACCCGTAACTGCAGAAACACATAGGTGAGCATGATCCCAGGGTTGAGGCAAGCAAGACTCTGCTGCATAGGATGCAGGGCCAGGTGGGACACAAACGCATCTAAAGTGTGATCCCTGACCAGCCAAATAGAACTAGAGATTGCAAAATACAGAAATAATTTGAGATGCATGCTTTTCTTTTTTGTTTGGGATTTTATGAATAATGAAAACAACTTTAGGCACTGATACTAGTTTATGTACACTCATTTGAAAATCTATTAATACAAAATCCAATCCATAGTTGTAAAAAGGAACAAGTGTAAGTCGAGAAGGAAGTTCTATCTTCCTTAAGGAAAGAAGCCCTGGAACTTTGAAGGTTAGTACTGACAGAAGATTCTGAAAGACTGGAGAGGCCAACACACAACCTCAGGGACATTCTGATTGCTGCTGATATCTGGTAGTGAAATGGAGAGGTGGGATACTCCTTTCTTTAACAAAGACTTGCATTACCATGGCATATGGGCCCAAGCCTGGGTTCTCCAAAGCTCAGGTAACAAAATGATGTAGCAACCATTCAAAAACGAGTAAATGCAAAGGAAGCAAATAAGAAGATACCTAAATGGTTTCCTTGATGAAGCTTTCTTCTCTTACTTTCACAGACCCCAGCACAGCAGTCCTCAGATAGGTTCTGACCCAGGCTTTCTCTTCCCAGTTGCTTCTAACATCAATCACCTCGTGACCTCCTAAACTTGTACCTTTCAAGTATCCAAAAGTGAAAGGTCAATCTTCAGGCACCTTGAAGGTGCTAGTTTCCAACTACTGTGTTAAGAAAGATAAGTGATGCTGAATTTGTCTCCAGTCTAAAAAGTTTTCGCTATTCTGAATACTCAGTGTTTTCAACCATGTAGAGTGCTCTGAATTGGGCCTAAGTGTAACCCACTTATTTATTTATATAAATCAACACTGTTACAGTAATAAAGATACTACATATTTTATACATATATATATATATGCAGCAGAGACTGTAGTATATATTACATGCTTATATAAGCACATAGTCTATATATTATAATAAGCATATATAAAAGTAAATAAGTATGAATTATTCTATTTTTTTGTCATTGAATTTCTCTAAAATTATTAAATGTCTAAGTTACCATAATCTAGACTGGCTTTCCATGGAATGTTTCCAAAGTAGAGCTTCCTCTTTTCATCTTGATACTGAGCAACATTACTTTAATCAATTTTTAGAAAAGATACAGACAAATGGAAAAGCAAATGGAGATGTTCCTTAGTACAAATTCATCAATATAAACGATCTGCAGTTAAGATGCCACTTACTTGACTGCAGATAGTTGTTTCTATAGAATTTAATGGTATATGAAAAGAAAACAGGCTCTAAAATAACTATTAATTTGTATTAAGAATTTCAACTCATGCAATGTGAGTTATGAATTCTGAACTAGTAAAATGCAAATTAATAAAGCTAAATACTATGTATTACCAGTTCTGAAGAACTGCAAAGAATTTAAAATTCAATCATCTCTGAAATATGACAATATAAGGGAATAAAGTTTCTCTAGCTCTGAATTTTATAATGTAAACAACTTCAAAAGTGGTAAGTAATCTGTGATCACTGAAAAGGACAATACTTCTTCTAACATAAAATATATCTGCCGAGGTATATTAAATCTTCATTTTAGCCTTAAAAGAAATTCTTATATAACCTCATATTTAAAAAAACAAAAAAACAAACAAAAAAAACCCAATCAGCCAGGAATGGTGGCGCACACCTATAATCTCAGCAACTAGGGAGGAGGTGGCAGGAGGATTACAGATTCAAGGTCAGAGGCAGCCTGTGTAACTTAATAAGAGCCTGTCTCAAAATAAATAAAAAAGGGGGCTGGGAGCACAGCCCAGGGAGAGAGGCCTTGCAAAAAGTATGTGTGAGACACTGAGTTCAACTCCCAAGTACTGCCGAAAATAAAAAAAAAAAGTAATAAAAATCAAGGGCAGGGTGTGGTGCCAACACTTGGTCCCAACACTTAGAAGGCTGAAGCAAGAGCTCTCCAGTTCTAGGCCAGCCTGGGCTACATAGCAAGACTTTGATTCAAACAACAAAAAAAGTCAAAATTAAGAGGCCAGCTGCGGTCAAAAGCAGTCTTAATGGTGGCTATTACAATTCTGAAGCCAGAATGAAAACTCTTCTTCCTATCACCCACATAGATTGCATGGGTCTGGTCTAGTAAGAAAATTCTTTACTCTGCCATGTTTTAGGTGGCAAAAGCTTACAGTTTTAAGGCTATACTTTCCCTTCAAGCTACCTATGAAGAGGGCAAAATGAAATATAAGAACCAGCACTTCTTTAACAGGTTCACATCATGGTCTCTTTGGAGAATTTCTTAAATGCTATGCATTCCCCCTAAAACATACATACACACAGACACACAAAATGTTACATGAAATTTTTCAGAAGTCACACATCTCTCTTCATCCTACTTGAGAGAAGCTCTCATATGACAATTTAAGAACCAGTAAGACTTTAAAATCTGTATTTTTTATGTCCAAAAGATTGGTTTTGTTCCTTCTTACTATCTTTAGTATATTTTACTCTGTTTTTACCAACTATGCCTGGTTATGCTAGAAGTGAGAGTTATTCTTCTATTTCACATGACTACCTTTATTGGCCTGCAGCCATACTACCACATGGTCCAATCCTGTCAGATCTTGGAAGCTAAGTAGGGTCAACCTAGTTAGTACTTGGATGGGAAACCACCTGGGAACACCAGGTGCTGTAGGCTTGGGAGAAGAACTTGGCAACCCACTCACAAAGAACAATCAGCCATCGAAAACCCTATGAATAGCAGAGAAGCACTGACAATAGTGTTTCACCTGTTACACACAGAGTCACTATAAGTCGGACACTGACTCAACAGCACCTAACAGCAACAGCCTTCATTGACGGGGCTGGAGTTTAGCTCAGTTAGTAGAGGGCTAGTCTGTGCTCTCTGACATGCTGGGTTCAATCCCCAGCACTGCAAAAATGGGAGAAGGACATGGCGGCCCACTCTTGAAACGATCCCAAAACAATCAGCCATTGAAAACCCTACAAACAGCAGAGAAGCACTGACATAGTGCCAGCGATGGCACAGTGTGGGGAGTGTTTCATTTTGCTGTACATAGGGTTGTTATGAGTTAGATCCAACTTGGCTGCTCCTAACAACAACAGCCTTTAGCAAATATGCCATGGACTGCCAGAAGGACCAACAGATCCATCCTAGGAGAAGTGCAACCAGAGTGCTCCACGGAAGCAAGGATGACTAGACTGTGTCTTACGTATTTTAGACATGTTGTCAGGAGGGACTAATCCCTGGAGAAAGACATCATGTTGGGAAGAGCAGTGCGTCAACAAAAAAAAAAAAAAAAAAGGAAGACTCTCAACTAGAAGGATTGACACAGTGGCTACAACAATGGGCTTAAACATAAAAAAGATCATGTGCATGGCACAGTGTCAGGAAAAGTTTCATTCTGTTGTACATAAGGTCACTATGAGTCAGCCCTAACTCGAAGGCACCTAACAACAACAACCTTTTAGATCAGAGGCAAGCAAACTTTTTCTGTAAAGGGCTAGACAATTCACATTTTAGGCTTTGCCAGTCACTCAGTCTCTGCAGGGCTGGGATTTAGCTCAGTTGGTAAAGTGCTGCCCTGTAGTCTTTGAGGTCTCTGGTTCAATTCCCAGCACTGCAAAAATTGGAGAAAGATGTGGCAATCCACTCCCAAGGCAATCCTGAAACAATCAGCCATTGAAAACCCTTGAGGGTCACTATGAGTCGGACATGACTCGACAGCACACAAGAACAGTCTCTGTAGCAACTACTCTTCCATTGTTTCAGCACAAATGCAGTCATAAACAAATGGGTATGGCTGTGTCCCAATAAAATTTTATTTACAAAAACAGACCATGGGAGAGTTAGCCTATGGGTCACAGTTTGCCAGTCTCTGGAAACGTGAACAAGTTCAACAAATCCACATAGAATCAAACAGGCAAGTACAATTAGATCTCTACGTTATACCACTCCTAAAAATATTTTCCAGAAGAATTAAAGATCTAAATATGAAAGCCAAACTTTGCAACTTTTAAAAGAAAATAAAAGAGAATACTGGTCACTGGAGGAGGAAAATATCTCTTTAAAAAATCTATATAGTATAAAGGGAAAAAATCAAATATTTAGGATTAAAATTAGATACTTCTACACAATGAAAGGGCTGGAATTTAGCTTAGTTGGTAGAGTACTGTGCTGCAGTCTCTGAGGTCCCGAGTTCAATTTCCAGCACCACAAAGATGGGAGAAGGACCTGGCAATCCACTCCCAAGGCAATCCCGAAACAGTCAGCCATTGAAAACTATGAGTCGGATACTGACTCGACGGCACCTAACAACAACAACAACACAATGAAAGACCATAACAAAGTTGAAGGACAAACCACAGACTAAAAAATAGTATTTGGAACACAAATTACCAAAGATTCATTTTTGAATATCTAAAAAAACTTTGTTTTTGTTGTTAGAAGAGACAAAAAATAGAACATACATGTTCATACAGGAAACTCAGACAAGAATATGGAAGAGAAATAAACATGAAAAAGTGCCAAACTTAATTTACAATTAAGGAAATGCAAATTAAAAATCACAAGAAGATAGCATTTAACTCTCATGAGACTGACCAAAAATTAAAAGTTTATGATAGGCATGGTGGCACAAGCCTGTAATCTAAGCACTAGAGAGGCTGAGGCAAGAGGATTTGCAAGTTCGAGGCCAGCCTGGTCTACATAGTAAGATTCTCACTTAAAAAAAGTTATTAATAACAAGTGTTGACAGGACGTGGAATGCTAAGGGTTATGTATGTAATACATACAAGTATGTATTAAGTGTGCAATCTTTCAATAGAAAAATAGACAAAAAATTTTCTGGGCACAGTGATGTACGCCTCTAATCCCAGTGACTCGGGAGGTGGAGGCAGAAAGATCACCAAGTTTGAGGCCAGGGGCAGCTTGTGTAACTTAAGGAGACCCTAACTCAAAATAAAAATGGGCTGAGTGTGTAGCCCAGTGGTAGAGCACTTGCAAAGTACATGCAAGGCCCTGGGTTCAACCCCTAAGAACCACAAAAAAAGAAAACAAAAAACAAAAAAACAAAAAGAAAAAGAAGAAAAACAGATAAAAAATTCAAAGAGGAAAACTGTATATCAAAATCATTTCCAATTCTCTTTAGATTGGCCTCTGATACTGTGACTAAGGGAATTATATACTGTGGCTGTATCTAGAGATATGAATTTAGCTATTTGATAGAAGAATTTAACTTATGGTGAATTAAATGATTGTTCTTCAATAAAACTTCATACTGGCATGTGGACAAATTTCACTTGTAGAAATACATGAGAGAAACTCTTGCACAGGTGGCTTTGTCTACTGTAGCACTGTTTAAACAGCAAAAAATTCAAACAAAGGAATACCTAAAAATTTAAAATCATAGAAGAAGGCCAGACATGGTGTCTCATGCCTGTAATACCAGCATTTGGAAGGCATAGGCAGGAGGATCTCGAGTTCAAGGCCAGTCTGGGCTACACAGCAAGACCTTGTCTCAAAAAACATAAACAAAAAAATGAAGATGATGGGAGAACAAAAAATTACTATTACTATATTTGTTCTTTGAAATATTATATACTAGTTAACATGAATGAATCAAATCTAAAAATGTATCAAACGGGATGAACTTATTAAATTGTGATATAGAGTAGGTTTCTCTCCCTACATTTGTTTTGTAAACTGCACAAAAACATATATAGCATGACACATAAATAGTAAAAACTTTTAATGCACTAGGTATATAAGTACATGTTACATTGTAAAAGAGAAAAATGAGTAAGAAAGGAAAAAAAATTAAAAACATGGGCAAGAAGGACAAAACCAACCATCGGAGCGTAGTTATTGCTGAGGAAGATAAAAAGAAATGAGAGTGGGGTAAGGAAAAATTGGTCTTCAGCTGTCTCTATTTTATTAGCTTTAAAAAAACACCAGGCTGTTTTTAAGAAAAGAGATTGGAAAAGTGACATTTCCACTTGTTTCCAGGTAAAAATGAAGGACTTCCTTTATAATTAGAAGATTCTCTTTCACCACCGGTACCAACAAGGCTAGAGCTTTCTGTGCCAGTGCTATTCCCAAGGGTTCCTGACAAGTACCACCGTATCACCAAGAGAATCCCTGAAAGCCTAGCCCAGATTGTAATGTTTGCATGCAATGATTTGGACATATTTTCTAAACGCACAAGTCTCCCCTCTGAACACAACTGAAAGCTAGGCAATCTACAATTGGTTGGCAAACAGGATGGCAAGGACTCATTTCAGCCTACTGGGTGGGAAAATGAAAATGCATACATTCACTTGAAAATGCAACCAGAAATCCAGATCAAAAACTGTTTTCTCAAGAGCATAGAAATATCAGAGTACAGAAATGAAACAATACCAGTAAGTACTAATTATTCCCCAAGGAAAAATATTACCATTATGCTAAGGATTATGCAATCAGGGTGCTTATACATAGTAAATTTAAAAATCCTCAATAAAAAATAAATTCAAAGGAGCAAAATTATATATCAAAATCACTTCCAATTCTCTTTAGATCACCCTCTGGTGCTGTGACTAAGTAAGTTATATAGTGGGCCTCCATGGTCAGAGATATGACTTAACCACCTGGTAGAAGTATTAGCTTGCTATGATAAATTAAATCACTGTTCTTATCAATAAAATGACTCAAAAAATCACCATTATTTTAAAAACTAAATTAGGATTAGACTATTACAGTCTTTTGAGCAAGTTTTAACCATTCTTTAATAGTTCCAAGATTAATAAAACTCTAAAATGCAGCCAGATTTAAGCCATTAAATGGCCTTCACTATTGTTCACCAAATAAAATCCTTAATTGATTAATGATCTTAGGGTGTCTATCGCCATCTAGTGAACGATCACTTCAATTACCACACCAGACACTTGACAACTGCTACAGTTTTCTTCATAGTTTAAATACATATGCCCACTCAGTGCTGCAGGCTTACCCAGTTTCTTTTTTACACCTCTCTACACATATTTTGAGAACAAACATAAATACAGATGGTCTTTTTACACATTCACATTTTTTATTTTTGCACTACTGGGGGGTTGACCCCAGGGCCTCACACATGCTAGGCAAGTGCTCTTCCACTGAGCTGCATCCCCAGTCACTCCTCATCCCTAGCATTTTTTTTTTTTTTGAGATAGGGTCTCACTAAGTTACACAGGCTACCTCTGGCCTTTAACTCACAATCCTCCTGCCTCCAATTCCCAAGCCACTGGGGTTACAGGTGTGCACCACAGTGCCTAGCTTAGCTTCACATTTCAGTGTCTATAAATGAAGTCTCCATAGTTCTTCTCTGGAAACACTGACTTCATTACTTTTAAATAACTTGCATGCTATGAGGTGCCTCACACAACTCCTTAACCATTAACTAATTCCTCTAGCAATTAAAAATCATCTAAGAGTATAGGTACAAAAGATCACACCTGTGAAAAGATAATATTGATGCCCTTTGACACAAGTTTTAGCACTTTTATTATAAACTTGTTTTTAAAAGTACAATTAGTAATTATTCTGAATGCTCTAGCAGTCATAATACATTTGATTACAGAAATTATTAGGTCACCACAGCCAAACCTGCATGATTCTAACAAAACTGAGCATACACAAAACAGACTTAAAAATAAAGAGCACTAAAAAAATAATAAATAAAAAATAAAGAGGACTTCAAGGTCTCCTCAGACTGCATATTAATCCATATCCAAATGCAAAATTTTATGCCTCCCCAGACTGCATTAATCCATGTACAAACACAAAATCTTGTAATCTTTTGCAAAGGCATACAAACAGGTTTCCTTCTTATTTATTTCTACTTGAATCTAACTTCATTTGTCCTACAACTTGAAAAACAAAAAACAAAACAAAAAAACCTTATAAGATCTTCAGGTTACTATTTTGTCCACTCTTATTACCAAAAACATCAATTTAATAAGTTAACAAAAGTATTCTAGTACCTCCAAAAACTGACTCAGTTTACATTTCATCCTCTTATTTCTTTAATCCCCCACCTATCTGTCAGCTTATCATGCTGTGGGGGCTTACATGTTGCTGTGATGCTGAAAGCTATGCCACCGGTACTTCAGATACCAGCAGGGCTACCCATGGTGGATAGGTTTCAGAGGAGCTTCCAAACTAATGCAGACGAGGAAGAAGGGCCAGGCAGCCCACTCCTGAAACAATTAGCCATTGAAAACCCTATGAATACCAGAGAAGCACTGTCAAATATAGTGCTGGAAAATGAGTTCCCCATGCTGGAAGGCATTCAAGAAAAGACTGGGGAAGAGTGGCCTCTTCAAAGTAGAATCGACCTTAATGATGAGAACAGAGTAAAGCCCCTGAGACCTCCTTTTGCTGATGTGGCACAGTGTTGGGTAGCATTTCATTCTGTTGTACATAGGGTCTCTATGAGTCAGATCAAACTGGACAGTACCCAACACCATCACTTCTTTAATAATTAAGAGATGTTTGCAAATCACAAAGACATAATAGTATATATGGAAAAAGCTAGCAAACCCCAAGAGAGATTATCATAGACCATTTCCATCTGCTAGTGCTAATAATTATCACCAATATTTTAATAATAATTTTGAGTTTAATATATAATTTCTGTATAGGTCTTTAGATCTTGTAGAATAAAAGTTTCAGGGAAGCTAGGCACACATCTCTAATCCTAGCAACTAGTCAGACAGAAGCAGGAAGATAACAAGTTCAAGGCCAGAGGCAGCCTGGGTAACTTAGCAAGTCCCTGTCTCAAAACAAAAATGTAAAAAAATGGGCTAGAGGTGCAGCCCAGTGGTAGAGCACTTGCAAAGTATGTTCAAGACTCTGGGTTCAACCTCCAAGTACTGCAAAAAAAAAAAAACAGTTCCAAGGAGCAGCTGTATAATTATTAGTTCTCATTATCTTCTTATTAAAAGCCTACTTTCCACTGTTGTTTTATTTATCATTATTTGTAAGAACAAAGGGGGAAAAGACAAGAAGAAAGTATAAACCAAGATTTAAGTCACATGATTATTTCTAAATTTGTCTGAAATTCCTTTTTTTTTAATTGGAGTGAGCAGGGATTTGTTTACAGTTTATTACAGAGTTGTTATATTTTGTACAACAGAAAAATAAAAATCGAGTTTAAACTCCCTATTAAAAATCCAGCTAAATGAAAATACTGCCCTTAAAATACAACAGATTAGGGAAGTGGGGGAGATCATTGGACAAATTTGGGGCTTATCATTATCAACAGTGCCCTTCTAAGCTTGTGGATTTCTGAGCCAATGCAGAAAATGTAACAACAGGGATTTCCCAACAGCAAGAGGCACTCTCCAAGGGAGTAAATTGTCAACTATTGCCTCTTGTGAGAAACTTAAGAGTAACCTTGATCCAATCTCAATAGTCAACCCATGTATTATCACCCAGTTGGGGCATAGTGAGTGCATTTCCTAATACAAAAATAAGATGGTATTCTATCAGAAGCCATTGGATACATATACAGAAATAAAATTTAAATAATTTTCAAGTAAACCGAACCTAAGAAACTGAAAACATCTTTCTCTCACCTCAACTAGCCCATAATATATTAACATTTCTCACAGAAAAAAAGGTCTTATGTCTTCTGATGAATACCAAAAAAGATGATCTTCTAGGACTAAGAGGAGGAATATAAAGCAGAACTACAGTCGTGAAAGACATCCTGCAATGATGAAGACAATCCTAATGTAGTGAAAGACTTACAATCAAGCTGGGCATGATGGCGCATACCTATAATCCCAGTGACTCAGGAGACTGAGGCAGGAGGATCACAAGTTTGAGGCCAGAGGCAGCTTTAGCAAGACCCTGACTCAAAATAAAAAAAAATTAAAAATGGACTGGGGGTGCAGCTCAGTGGTAGAGCGCTTGAAAAGTATACACAAGGCCCTGGGTTCTACCCACCAGTACTACCAAAAAGAGAGACTTACAAATGGGAAGACATAGATTCAAGTCAAAATTACCTCTTTGGGTCTCAGCCTCCTCATCTGCAAAATGGGAATGTTGTTACCTATGTCAAAGTACTCTTATGTGGTTTTAATAATATAATGCACATAATAGCTTCTAATGTATCACTGCTGTTTAATACATGCTTTGCCCATCTTTGCTGTGCCCAAAGCCAAGTATTTAAAATAAGGCTGCCAAAAGAAGAGTGACTTGAAACCTTCAGATGTTTGTTTCCTATATCAAAAAAATTGATATGCTATTTAATACAGTAGCCACTAGCCACATGTGGTTATTTAAATTCACTTTAATTATAATTCAATAAATCTAAAATTCCAGTTCCCTAGCTAGTTAGGACTAACTAGATATGGAGTGCTCACTACAACTTGTGCCTAGGGGATAACTATACTCGATAGCACAGAGAATACCTCATTATCTTAAAGTTCTACTGGACAGACCTGGTCTAGACTTTAAAAGTGGAGGTCAGCAAACTTTTTTTCTGAAAATGCCAAAGAGCAAATACTTTAAGCTTTGCAGTCCACACCCGACCCTATCTTGCCTATTCAACTCTGCTATTTCCAAACAAAAGCAGCCATAAATGATAGATAAATGAATGAGTTTCGCTCTGTTTGAACAAAACCTTATTTACAAAAGTAGACAGCAGGCTGGGTTTGGTCCACACACCATAGATTGCCAATCACTGCTCCAAAATATCCTGAGTCCATATCCCCAATGCAAACATTCTGCCTACAACCAATATCTACTGCCTTTAAGACTGAGTAGTCTTAAATTCACTGACAGAAATGAAGCTAAAGGAATTTAATATTTAACACCACCTCTTTTACAAATCAACCCCCCCATGCACATAGTAGTAAAGCAGGTGAAGCTTATAGTGTTCATAAAGTGACAGTACTTAAAACATGTTTGGTATCTGGTACATCTTTTTTTTTTTTTTTTTTTTTTTTTGCAGTACCGGGGGTTGAACCCAGGGCCTCACACTTGCATGCTCTGCAAGTGCTGGACCACTGAGCTGCATCCCCAGCCCAGTTTTTTACTTTTCGAGACAGGGTCTCGCTAAATTACGCAGACTGCCCCTGGTCTTGAACTTGTGATCCTCCTGCTTCCGCCTCCCAAGCCGCTGGGATTACAGGTGTGCGCCACTGTGCCCAGCTCAGTATCTGGTACATCATTCTGAAGTCAGTAATTCTCAATCTGGAACTCCAGCCCTGACATATTCTTAAAATTCTGGATTAATATACCCAATTGCCTACCTAATATACCAGGAGATATATTATTTATCTCAGAGGCAATACATATAAGACAGAACTCTTAATTCCTCTCTCAGTATTCTCCATCTTAAAGGCTCCACTAGCTATCCTCCTGATTTCTACCTTTCTGTTCATATTCCAAGTTAAACTATCAGTAAAACATTCTCCAGGTTACCACCCTGTTTTAATTATCTGCAGAGCATTTAATTCTATCATGTTATCTTAGTCATTTTTATACATGTTTATTCACTTCTTTACAGTCTGTTTTCCCAAACTATCCTCTCTCCACTCCACAGGGTGCACCCCTCACCTGTGGCTCCCCTCCCCCACCATTTGGGGTAGAATACAAGCTCCATGACAACAGGGACTTTTATGTCAATACTCTATCCTCAGTGCCTAGAACAAAGCCTGACAGAGAGATGCTCAATAAATACAAATTACACACAGGCATACATGATCAATGGATTGATGAACATGAACATACATGATGAACATACATGAACAATGAATGGATTTTCTATTTGTCTCAAAGTTGCTCTAAAAAAGGAGTATCTGAAGCTCTATAAGTAGGTAACAAACTTAGGAACCCCACACTGTAAACGCATATAGTTAAAAATACTCTCATATTTAGAGATGTGAATGTTACCACTCCATTTACCTCTCTTCCTTTGTATGTCACCAAGGCAGCCAGTGGTTTGGCATAAAATCTGCTGTAGGAAAATCCCAGGCAACCGTACATACTGTTCGCTGTGAGCTTCAAAGCCTTCTGTCGAATGTCATACTGCAGGCCGCACAAGGACAAAAGACAAACAACAATATTTACAGATGCTTAAGCATTACATTAGGTATCTTTCTAGATCACCAATGAAAAGGAGAACCCCTCATTATCCCTGGGGGAAACAAGAATGCTTAAAACGCTCAACCTGTCCTCCCGGATACATGATACCCTAACCTCCTGGAAGCAAGTAAACAGAGACTCCAGAGCTCCTAGGATTCAGCAAGATTTTGCTCACATATGGCCTCTGCAGACAAGGGTGCCCTCCATTCTGAGGCAATCTAGTGCTTTTGAATGGTTTCCTATCCACAAATAAAATACACACGTGCACTTGCCCACAGCATCCTATTTATATAAACTCCTATACAATCAAATTGTAAAAGCTGAAACTGTCACTCAAATATTTCATAGTGAAAAGATATACCTGCAGAACAAGGTCTGGATTTAAATCTGGCTGCTTCATTAGCTGTTTGACTTGCTTTCTCCGCTCTACCAGTTTCCGAATCTCTCTGGGCAAAATGCCCATTTCTAAGCTCGGATCTGGCAACTCAGGGATTTGTTCTTGTTCTCCATCCTGATAAACACACAACAGAAATCTTAGATAAGTTAAACTTGGGTAAAATAAATTTCTAAAATAAAACTGTTAGGTGCTTTACCGCATGATCACATCTTTTAAAGTTTCTTTCTTATATGAGTAAATCAACAATGCCTGAGCAGTCAAAGAGCTAAGAAAGTGCGGACCACTGTGCTTTTTCCCCCAATTCTATCAGTCTGTCATTCCCAATATCTCCCTCTCTAGTTACTTACAAATTCTGATTTTGTGTAAAGGGATGGATGTTTACACATGAGGAGCAACATTTTTGGGGAAATTGTTTTTAAAATACCAATGCTAAACCAGATTTCTAAGATTAAAAAAAGCAGCTAAACTACTATTTTAAATCATTTATAATAAACAAAATGCTACAGAATTTTAAAACTATGGAAAATCATAGTAATTATTATAAATATTTTAGACTAAAAATAAAAGTTATATACAAATCAGCATACTTCTCTTAAGAGTTGGAGCACATCTAAATAGGTCATGATATTTCTAAAAATTAATATGTATATACTCCTTAGCACTTATGTAGGACTTTTTACCTACAAATTGCTTTACAATCGGCAGAACAGCAGCAACATTTTAGAAAAGCAACCAGCAGTCTTATTATATTAAAATTTAGAGCAGAAAAAAGCAGGAAAAGCATTAGACCATTTTTCTCAAGGCGCCATTAATTCTATTAACAGTCTGGAAAGAAAAGTCAGGCACACCTGCCCTTTCAAACACTCAGAATTAAAAATAAACCCCTTGGCTTAAAGTATGTCAAGTCAATTCCATTTGATAACCCAGCCTTTACAAAGTAACTGATTTTATAAAGATCAATATCTTCAAATGGACACTCTTACAATAGTAATAGGGACCTATTGTTTTCCAATATAGCACATGATGATAGCAAACCTATTAGAGAGATCTTGGTACACACTCCAATTTACTTACGGCAACTATGGAAGTCAGATAAAAAATAAACCAAAAAGATCTAGAGTCAGGAAATTTACAATTCAGTCCTCGCTCAGCCACCACTACCTGTATGACACTAACTGTCCTAAGGACCATATGAATTACTGCATATGAAAATGATACAGAATCTATAAATCGCTACATGTATGGTATTTCTTAGATGACCTCTAAGGTCCTTCTACTCTGAAATAACTCTATTATATATTCATAATCCAAATTTGGAAGTTCAAATAGACAAGAGTGGTGGGCAGGAGTTGGAGAAGTAGGCTGTATAAAACTAATTATCACAACACTGATATAGCAGGATAGAGCCCAAAGAATATCAACCAAAGGCAGTCCCTACCTTTTGGGTTTGTCTAGCCAGTATCTTCTCTATAAAATTATCCTCTATCACACAGAAAGGGCTACCCCTTAGCAAACACATTTTTCCTCTGTGAATCCACTCCTGTAGTCATAGGTGATGGGACCAGGGGTGCTCACTGACCTAGGCAAGTCTATCATATATGCTGTTCTTGGAATATGGAATTGGAACAGACATCTTACACCATGAAGAGTGGGAAGGAAGGAAAGAAGGCAGGCAGGCAGGCAGGCAAGATGGAAGGGAGGGAATGGAAGGAAGAGAGGGAGGGGGAGGGAAAGGAGGAGGAAGAAGGGAAAGGAGGGAGGGAAAACAAAAGAAGGGAGGAAGGGAGGGAGAGAAAGGAAAGGAAAGGAAAGCAGAATCACATACAGAGACAGGAACATTATTCAGCAATACAAAGGAATGAAATACTGATACATGCAATAATAGAGATGAACCTTGAAATTAGTGTGCTAAATGAAATAAACCCGATACAAAACAGGCCACATACTGCCCAGCGTGGTGGTGCACACCTGTAATCTCAACAACGTGGAGGTAGAGGCAGAAGGATCGCAAGTTTGAGGCCAGAGGCACTCTGCGTAACTTAGGGAGATGCTGTTGCTGTCTCAAAATAAAAAGATAAAAAATGGGCTAAGGGTGCAGCACTTGCAAAGTATGTGCGAAGTCCTGGGTTTAACCCTTAAGTACCGCAAAAGGCCACATATTATGTGATTCCATCTATATGAAACAAACATCTACACAGGCAGAAAGATTTGTGGTTACCTAGAGCTGGGAAGAATGGAAGTAAGTGACAGCTAAAAGGTTCCTTTGGGAAATAATGAAAGTGTCCTAAAGCTGAATGCAGTGATGGTTACAAACTCTGTGGATATACTAAAAGCCAATACTGCATACTTTAAACAGATGGACTGTAGGGTACATGATAATCAAAACACTATTTACAAAAAGACACAGAACCAGTTTGAGTCTTTCTGTCCAACCTTTAATTAATGTGCTCTTAAGAGGAAAAACTAGGATACTGATCCCTCTGCTTCTCTTCCTTAAGGAATAGATTTAACCTCAATTTCAAAAGTCCCCAGTTGAATACAAACCTCTGTAACTTCCTCTGAAGCAATTCTCTGCACTGTTGTAAAACAAATGTTAAATTCCTGAATGATGGAAGGATATAAACTGTTGAAGTCCAGGAGCAAAATGAACTTGTCATAAAAACCTGAAATATAAAAGGCACCTAATGTCACAAAAGGTTAAGAAAAGCACTGTCAAAACGTATTAGACTCTACTATGAAGTAAAGTAGAAACTATACACTATCCAAATCTATGAAACAGAAGAAATGAAAACAAAGGCAACTAGCATTACATAATGGTCTTAAACATAAATAAGATCATGTGCCTGGCACAGAATCGGGGAGTGTTTCGTTCTGCTATACACAGGGTCACTATGAGTTGGACCCGACTCGATGGCACCAAACAACCACTCCATAAAATAACTTGGATTAAAGTGAAAACCCAGATCACAAAAGTGGGATAAAAAGATTCTGTCTCTCCTTGGAACTAGCTACAACCAGTCCATTCCCCAGTAGTCTCAAGGCACACCACCATTATGGGCAAACACTATCCCATGTCAATTATTTTAGAAAGTTCTCATATTAATTTTAAAAAATGTAGAATTTGCAACCATCAGCACATTCAGCTATAGGACACTTTCATTACTTCTCCTTCAAGCAGGCGTTCTTTCCCACTTACACTTCCACCCCAAATAAAACCCCAGTGAGTGGTTATCTTTTTTGATAACCATTCTTTCAAAGAATAAAACAGGCAGCCCATTTACCTGTATACAAACTGTGCTTAAAACCAGACAGGAGATGTATATATAGATGTCAGTAGTGGAACGATCCACCCTTTTTACTTGCAAAGGATGAACAGAAAGCTACTATATTTCTCTAGGACATTTACAAAGAGTTATCTTCACCTTAAGAAGAAACTGAATAAAAATAAATGTCCATTATTAAGGCAGTAATAATTGTAAGCATATTGACAGCTTACTCTTTGTTACCACTATACTAAACAATCCCATTTATTTCTTTATTATCTCCATTTTTACTGAAGAGGAAACTGAGGCTTACAGAGGTCAAATAGCCAGACCAAGGTCACACAGTCAGCACATAACCCCACATCTAACACCAAAAGTACTACCACTCTGTGCTACTACAACTAATAAGAAAATCACTTTTGTTGAAAATGTCTTCTACTCAGAGTGTTATTTGATAAAATTCACAACAGTTTCTGCACAATGTGAATACACTTACTACATACTTGCAAAATGGTTAAGATTTTGGAAAATTTATTTTATATTTATTTATTTATTGCAGGACTGGGGGATGAACCTGGGGCTTTTGGCAAGCACTGTACTGTTGAACTGCACCCCTAGCCCAATTTTACTTTTTTCATTTTTGAGACAAGTTATGCAGGCTGCCTCTGTCTCCCGAACTGCTGGGATTACAGGCATGCACCCCCAGTCTAGCTAGGAGTTTATTTTTTAAATATTCCTTCTAGCTTGGCATACCACAAAACTTCTTTGCCTCTCTTGACTACAGGGGAAGTTATTCTCCTGTTAAACTACAATTTGGTGTTTACTGTCCGTACTTCCATTAACCCTGTTGTTCAAATGAACTGGTCGTGGTACACGGGGCAGAGGCATACCCCACTCTCACAGAACAAAGGAAGAAAACAGAGGCATTCTCGCCACAGGACAACAGCCACCTATATATTAGACCAGGCATTAGCAAATTGTGTGCAGACCAAATCCAATATGCTATCTAGTGACTCGTAAGCTAAGACTTTTTACATTTTTAAATGATTGTTGTTGTTGTTGTTGTTGTTAGGTGGTGTGGAGTCATGTTCAACCCACAGCAACTGTCACAGGGTTTTCAATGGCTGATTGTTTTAGAAGTGGGCTGCCACATCCTTCTCCCACTTTTGCAGTGCTGGGGACTGAACCCAGGGCCTCAGAAAATGCAGAGCAGCACTCTACCAACTGACCCACACCCCAGCCCTTTAAATGATTAGACAGTGTAAAAAAAATTTCAAAATACACGAGAGCTATATGAAATTAAAATTTCAATATCCATAGATAAAATTATATTGGAACACAGCAAAAATGTTTCACATTGATTCCATGTTAGAAAAATGGCAAAAAAGATTTTCACATACATAAGAGATAAAAAATAAGATCATTATGTGACCTATTTGCAGACTTCCAAGATACAACTCAAGTCTTCTGGTTTCTCAAGTCCAGCTCTATGTGAAGAAATTCCTTAACACCAAGAGTAAACCAGTCTGCTCCCCAGCCTTACCAACTTTGGGGTCCAGAACCAAGCCTCCAGCATAAGCTGCTTTCTTACGTCCTTTCTTGTATTTATTGCTATCTCCATCAATTTCTTCATCTTCATCTCCCTAATATGAAATGGAAAGATAGCTTTACAAGCCAGCAACTAATTAAAAGTTTTATTATTTCCTCTTTTCCCACTACAATACTCAATGCTAAAAAACATTAAATTACTTTTAGTTAGTGGTCCTAATCGTGGGTAAAGACAGTTATTGTAATATGTTCATAAATCCAAATGAATGCCAAGCATGGTAATTTCCTAAACAAATACATATCTCTGAGTTAACAACATGTAAATTATATTCTTACATGTTTCTATAAGCATAGAAATTTCATTTTTAAATCAACATTAAAAATGTAACTTTCCATATTATATAAAATTTGAGATTGTAAAGGTGTTCTATTAAATTCAGTACACTAACATTCATGATGTAAAAACACAAAATATTCCCTACAACTATTATTATTATCCTCATTACTTGCTTGTTTTTTTGAGATGGGGTCTCACTATGTTGCCCAGGATGGCTCAAACTCCTAGGTTCCATCAATCCTACTGCTTCAGCCTCCCAAGTAGCTGAGACTATAGCAAGCACCACTATGCCCAGCTTACTGTCAATAATATGGATACCTTAAAATAAGTATGCCTATGTACTAAAGATCCATTCCCAAGTAGTTTACTAATGCCCAATATTCAATACCTCTGAGGAAGTAAAACAGCTCTAAATTAAGATTTGCTATACCGAAGCGGGGCATGGTGGCACACGCCTGTAATCCCAGTGGCTAGGGAGGAGGAGGCAGGAAGATTGCAAGTTCGAGACCAGAGGCAGTCTGCATAACTTATTGAGACCCTGTCTCAAAAAAGTTAAAAAAACAAAAAAGGCTGGGGTACAGCTCAGTGGTCCAGCACTTGCAAAGTAGGTAAGTGCAAGGCCCTGGGTTCAACCCCCAGGACCGCAAAAAAGATCTGCTACACTGATTTTGCTATACCGATTTTGATAATATGTACAAAGCAAATATAAGACCTGAATCACACTTTAACATTCAATTCCCATTTTGAATCAATTACTATCAATTATTATCAACAACCACTTCAGAAACCCGATTGTGGTGATCATAATCATACCACTGGAGTTGAGTAGCCCCAATTTGAAAAACTGAAATCCAGTATATTTCAAAATCTGAAAGTTTTTGAGTATCAACATGACACTACAAGCAGAAAATTTCACATCTGACCTCATGTGATAGGTGCACTAAAAATACTATATAAAATTACCTTTGGGCTGTATGTATATGGTATATGTAAAAATAAATGAATTTCATGTTTAGACTTGGAGCTTATCCCCAAGATTCCTCATTACATACGTGCAAATATTCCAAAATCCAAAACACTTTCAGTCACAAACATTTCAATTAGGAATACCCAACCAATACAGAAAAATGCAATACAAAAATAAAGGCTCATAGGTTTAAGGAAATAGAAGGTTCAACTGACATTTAGTTTTGGGTAAAGCTTAAGTGGTAAAACACTTTCCGTATATGATTACTCAACAGAGGTCTAATGCTACCCCCAAAGAATATCATATTCCACAAATAATTTTGCCTGTAAAGAGAAAAGTGAAGAAGGAAACAACCACATAAACAGAACAGAAGAAACTTGACATGCTTTCTAGTACACAGGGGATTAATTATTTTGGAAGCAGATGTTATCACAGCAAAGAAGCTACCTACATAATAAAAAGGAGGGAAAAGAAAAGGCAAACTACTATGCAATTTTGGACCCACCAGTTTTTGCTGAGGTTTTCTGAAAATCTGCTTGTCAGGCACAATATAGTTGTGTTCATAAAATGCATGAAGCAACAAGAACTCGTTACGCTCAGATCGTCCACCCATCAGTGTCCTGGACTATTAAACAGAATTTCCTTTTAAAATTTCAGCTTGAAACCACAACATGCAAAAGCAATTTTGAGTCGGTAAATTTAATCATGGCATCTCCTTTGAAACTACTCCTAATAACAAAAGCTGCTGTTTACTAAATTTCTAGCATTTTCCTTTAAGCATTATAGCTAAAGAAGACAAAGCTTAAAATATTAATAGCTTGGCTATTTTCTTAATGGACCATTCCACTAAATACACACATCCAGATGTTAGAGAGAGATGATCCTTATGTTTGCCCAAATTTCAACATACTGCACCTGGCATTCTTCCCCTCCTCTCAAGCAGTTCTTCCTTTTACAAAAGAAGCCCAGCTTTCAGAATCCACGTTACTCATTTTATAAGCATGCATTTAGACTCATTATCATATAACAACTACCCCAACCAAACATTGAATCCAACAGGAAATGCTTTTTCCCCCTTTCTAAGTTAAATTTACCATAATGTTCCCAGCGATGTTAGTGATCTGCAATGCTAATGGAAGAACATTTAGCTCACACATGATCTGCAAAATGAACCTGGCATCTTTCCAGGTGTGTTCCAACAGGTACAACAGTTGAGAAGATTCACTGTACAGAAAAGTAAGAATGAAAGAGAATCAAGTAATTAAAAGAAACAATGACTATAATCAGATTTTCATAAAATATTACAAGGAATTTTTGGTATAAGTAACTCCAGAGCAACAGCACCTTGGCTTTGGAAACAATTTAAAAGAAGTTTGGTATATAATTAGGAACGCATTCATACCATTGATTCCAGTCCCCTTCTCTGAAACACACCAAAAAAATCCATAAAGTGAACTTATGTGTCAACTACAATCTAAAAACTACCTAAATCCTTTCATTTATTCTATCATGTAAGTGTATATTGCATGTCTACCATGTGCCAGGCACTGGCTGTGACCCAAACCCACAGAACTTTTATCTTCATGGAGCTTAAGTCCTCATGGGGGAGACAGAGTTTAAAAAAGAAAAAGAAATTATAGCTATAGTATATCATATGCTAAGAGTTAAGGAGAAAACCTTAAGAAGGAAAGAAAATATAAAGTATCGGTACCAGAGGCCGAACTTTTCCTTAGGGATCTAGGGAAACTTTCAATGGAAATAAAGACCTAGAAGATATAAGGGAGCAACCCTGATGGATGGGTATGTGAGGGAAGAGCATTCCAGGCAGATAGACCAATAAATTCAAAGGCCCTGAGTTGGGCATAAATGTGGCAATTCCAGGACCCAGAAGGACATCAATATGCCTGGATCAGAGAGAAAAATGGAGAGAGGAAGAAGAGATAAGGATGGAGTTAACAGCAGAGTCACATTGTATGGGACGTTGTAAGCCAAAATAAGGACACTGTTTTCCCTCTGAGTGAAACAGAGAGTCACTGGGAGATCTTGAACAGACTTAATTTTAGCAGGATAACTTTGGTCCTGGATTAAAAATAGACAACAAGGGGGCAAGAGCAAATACAAGGAAACTGGTATATAAGAACCAGTTCTATAGTTTGACGATGGTTTGTCCCTTCTGAAACTCATACTGGAATTTAATCCCAAGTGTGAGGTACGATGAGAGTGGTATTTAAAGGGGGGGCTTTTAAGCCCCGATGATTGAATACCAGTGGCTTCATAAGGAGAGAAAGAGAAACCAGAGGGTACACACATGTGCTGTTTCCCAGCAAGTGATGCTCTGTACCACCTTAGGATTCTGCCAACAGGAAAGTCATCACTACATGAGACCCCTTGACCTTGGGCCTCCAGAACCATAACCCAAAATAAACCTCTCTTTATAACATACACAGTATGTGGCATTGTGTTATTAACAGAAACAGATTACAACACCCAGCAATCCAGAGGAAAGAAGATGGTGGCTTGAAGCAGGTCGGTCCAATGGAGGTAAAGAAATGGTCATATCTAGATATATTTAGAAGATAGAGCTGACAGAATTCCCTGATGGATCTATTATGGGATATCAGAGAGGTCTGGGGCAGAGGATGACTTTGGAGGTTTCTAGTTGAGACAGAAAATAAGAATTCCCATTAATTTAGTAATCATAAACTACAGAAAGAACCTACGGGAAAAGATCAGAAGCTGTTTTGAAAAGGTGAAGGTTCATATTAGACATAAAGTAGAATAGGCAAGTGAGTATGGAACTCAAGGAGGGCTAAACTGAAGATACACACATGGGAGGCATCAGCCTCCAAAGGGATTTTAAATTTCCAAGGTTCCATGAGATTACCTAGAGATGAAGAACAGTCACAAAATATCAGCAGTCCAAGGACCCAGGAGGAACAGGCAGAAAGGCATGAGAAATGGCCAGAAAGGTAGCAGAAACCTTATTTAAGAAATAAGTAAGCAGCCAGACATGGTGGTGCACACTTGTAATCTCGGCTACTCAGGAGGCTGAGGCACAGGATTTCAAGTTCAAGGCCAGCCTAGGTCTGGGCTATACAGCAAGTTCCAGACTAGCCTGGGCTGTATAGTGAGATCCTATCACAAAAAAACAAAATGAACAAAAATAAAAATAAAAACAGAAGCAAGCATGCCCTCTAAATAGCTTAATGATTGCTCAGATTTTGTATTTCCAAAATGTCCACATTAATTCCTGAATAAATAAGTTAAGGGTTTTTGTTTGTTTGTTTGTTTGTTTTAGGTGCTGTAGAGTCGGTATCCAACTCATAGCAACCCTCATAGGGTTTTCAATGGCTGACTATTTCAGGATTGCCTTGGGAGTAGATTGCTATTGGGAGTAGATTGCCAGGTCCTTCTCCCATTTCTGCGGTGTTGGGAATTGAACTTGGGACCTCAGAGACTGCAGCATAGCACTCTACCAACTGAGCTAAATCCCAGCAAGTTAAGGGTAGACATCTAAATTCACATCAGTTTCTAAATTATTACTGGGAAAGCTCAAGACAGTGGTAAGATAGGTGAAGGAGATGGATAAACTAATCAAATTAGAATAATGCAAGTGGCAAACTAGTTCAAATTATGAACATAATGGACATGGTGCTGCTGCTAAGAAGCACCACTGGCCTGTGCCCCTCCAGCCTAAAGACAGTAGTGGCACTCTGCTGCTGCTGATTTCAAGACAGATGAATTCTGAAGAACCCAGGATCATACCTATACATATTTCGTACATCTTCCATTGGAATTACAACCCTTTCAGTTTTCAGAATCTGTTGAACAAGTTCAGACAAATGATAACTTTTACAATGAATCAATTCCTTTGCTGAAATTTCCACATCACAGATCATTCGGCCACAGGTAGCATTTCTTTCACCAAATCCACTCCGGCTCTACGAGGCGGGAATAAAAAGGAAACCTCATGAAAGAGCTGATACTGAGAACACCCCATTCCAACCTATTTTGAAGCTGGCCCCCAAATTGCAATGATGAAATTCTCATTCTTCATATATCAGCCAAATATTTCTGAACATTCACTATGCTTCTGACACTGTTCTAGGCACTAAGGACATAGCAATGAAAAATGATTCCTGACATTGTTTGGGATTCAGAATAAAAAATAACAAATGAGATATCATATAGTTTTAGGAGGTAATAAGTAGATAGCAAAGGGGGAATGTAGAGTAGGATGAGAGGGGCAAGGAATTTGGGGGGACTGCATCTTAAATAGAGTGGTCTGCACAGATCTCACTGAGAAGAGCCATATAAAGGAAAACTTGAAGGGCGTAGGCAGTTAGCTCAGCAAATGTTTAAGAACACCTTTACCACCTTAAAGATGCAAACAGGAAAAGAAATAAGAGCAATAGCTCCAACTCTTATCCATAACATCAGAATCCTCTAGAGAGCATTATAAAGGGTATAGATTCCTAAATTCTCGATGAGGCAACATGCTCATTTTATTTACAGGCTTTATGTAAAATAAGATTTCAAGCATTGAGCAGTATCAGGGTTAGGAAGGTGTTTCATACAAAAAAAACACCAAGAACTCCACATATGAAGCAAACAGAATAAAAAGCACATGAGCTTTAAAAGAGACAGGGCTGGGTTGAAATCAGTTCTTCCTCTTTCAAGTTATATGATCTTGAATAAGTTACATTATCCCTGTAAGAATATCTACAAACCAAAATTGGAGTTGCTATGAGAGGTAACCACAACACTACAACACTTAGCCCACGACTTTCTTTTTGGGGATTGGGGTGGTACTTGGAGGCTGAATCCAGGGCCTCACACATACTTTACAAGGGCTCTACCACTAGGCTACACCCCCAGACCATTTGCAATTTTTAATTTGAGTCAGGGTCTTACTAAGTTACACAGGCTGCCTCTGGCCTCGAGCTTGTGATCCTCTTACCTCTACCTTTAGAGTCTCTGGGACTGCCCAGCAGTCCACTGCTTTCTTACATTCAGTGTCAGCTCCTTTCCATTCATTCTTCCCTTCTTCTTGAATAATACTCAATGACTTCTGAACCCTGCAACCCTGCCCTAAGGGCTATCACTTCAGGAATGTCAAGGTGGAAAGTAGCATGTATATGTTGTCTTTATTCACTACTCCTAGACTTAACACCTGATTTTTAAAACTACCAGTGACTTTTACAAATAAAATGCTAGAGTCAAAGGAAAGAAATGTTTAGTGCCAAAAGTTAAAATGGCACTATGGAGGAAGGAATAAAATTACCCCAGGGGAGAACCACTGATCAAATAGTTTCATATAGAAGTCATTTTTGCCTGAATTAGTTATTTCATTGTTGTTGTTGTTAAGTGCCGTCAAGTCTGTGTTCAACTCAGAGCGACCCTATGTAGAACGGATGAAACAGTATTGTTAGTGCTTCTCTGCTATTCATAGGGTTTTCAATGGCTGATTGATTTTTGGGAGTGGGTTGCCGGTTCTTTCTCCCATCCAAGTGCTAACAAGTCCGACCCTGCTTCACTTCTGAGATCCAACAGGATCAGATGCCACAGTAATAGGGCTGCAGGTAGTTATTTTATTGTTGTTGTTGTTAGGTGCTGTCGAGTCATGTCTGACTCATAGTGACCCTTACAGGGTTTTCAATGGCTGATTGTTTCGGGATTGCCTCCGGAGTGGGTTGCCACGTCCTTCTCCCGTTTTTGTAGTGCTGGGAATAGAACTCGGGACCTCAGAGACTACAGAGCAGCACTCTACCAACTGAGCTAAATCCCAGCCCCAGTTATTTCATTAGCTGTTGTAAAACGGTGGTTTTCTAATTCTGTCCATGTTTATGAGTTAAATTTTTCTGTAAAATTTTCTTCACTGACCAGCATTGTTACTGTGTAATCATTTATACAGCAAAGATAGGATACATGCTTAATTTTTTTCCTCTTTCACTGCCAATTTCCAAGTAGGAGGTTGGGGACATATGTTGCACACAGTAGCAACTTGTGCTTTATTTATTTATTTATTTATTTATTTATTTTTGTTTCTCCTTTTCTTAAACTTCCTCTTTTACAGCACTTCCTATGACAAGAGAAGCAATTCCTACTCAAAAAAGTATAGTGTGCTCCCTGGTGGCTACCCCATGTGAAAAAGCCGAATACAGAAGTAAGATTTTGAAAATTGTTATTACCCCAAGCTTTGGCATGTTGGATCGCTTCAGTCGACCTATTTTGGACCAATGAGAAACTTTGCATGCATTGATTCTCTGCAGCAGCACTTCCAGTTCAAACCCATAAATATTATGACCCTAGTGAGAAAAAGAATGTAACCAATAACATTATAACTAACACAAATTAGAGGATTTATCTTCAAATACACACAATTTCTTTGCCCTTTTGTTCCTGGTCTCTAATTGAAGACATCATCAGCTTACCTCCAATTGGGGGTCCTTTCTTCTTCAAGAATTTACTCATCAGCAGCATTCATTAGCCTTGACATTAACAAGGCTGCTAAACATATTGCTGGAATAAACTTTATTTTATACTAATTGATGCAGGGTTCATATGATATCTTTTAATTTGCAGCTCATGTCTCACAACATCAAAGGCAAATGCAAATTTTTATGTCCCATACTTTTTACATGAACAGTAAAAGCTGTATTCAAACAATTCCATTTTGCTTCCTTAACAACAGAAAACCCACCTGCGTTGTATGACAGTTTCCATAAGAATTCTCAGAAAACTCAGACAGTGCATTTGGTTTCTTATTTAAAAACTGAGTTCAAACTATAATTTAGACCTTCAATCAATGTGTAACAAATATATAATACCAGTGAATAGTTCAAATGAGAAACTTAAAAAATAAGGAAATAAACTGTATAGAGCAAAAAATAATTCAAAACTTCACTCAGTTTTCATTTCTATAATTCCCAATCTCTATCCTGTGAATAACAATGTTTATATTCCTATACTTATTAAAAATCAGATGAAGTTTCAAGCAATTCAGATCACTACATATATTATTATTAATTTTAAATAAAAATATATTACAGCAACCTGGGAGGCTGAGGCAGGAGGGTCTCAAGTTTAAAGGCAATCTGAGAACTATAGTGAGATCTTATCATAAAATAAAAATATTTTAAAAAGCTGGGGGTATAGCTCAGTGGTATAACACTTGGCCGTAAATTCAATCCTCAGTACTGAAAAAAATAATATATACGTACTACTGCTTGGAATAGACGAAATCATACTGGACAGAAAATAGAATGGTGGCTTCCAGGGGCTTGAAAAATGGGGATTAATGGGTACTGAGTTTCAGTTTTAGAAGATGAAGAGTTACAGAGATGGCATGGTTACAGAGGTGGTAATGGATGGCTGCACAACATTATGAGTGTAGCTAATACTACTGAATTGTACACTTAAAAGTGGTCAGAATGATTTTGTTATATGCACTTTACCACTGTGTGTGTATAAAACCACTATACACACAAACATACACACCATTATATATTTATGGCAGTTTTGTCTATTAAAAGACCCAAAGGACATTAGAAAGTCTCATTTCCAAATTATCATTCTTGGGATCAAGGAAAAAACTCATGTCAAGATTCTGTCTTACATCTGGATTTCTCATACCCAGACATGGCTCTAAAACCCTCAGCCAGGCCAGGTATCCTAGACTCCACATCTCCTGGGAGTTCAAAATATCGTTATTAGAGGCTGGGTAAGAGCCTGGTGCTAAGCCAGAGCACTGTAGAAAGAATCTTTTTTGCACTTTAAAAAAGGGTCTTGAAATAATGTAAAGGAAGCACATGTAGAGACATTGTTAACAACCCTTAGCTTCTCAGGACATTAGCTATACCTCTACCTAGATAAGGTATCTAATAATAAAAATGCACCTGAAGGATATACCAAACATTTCCATATCTGCTGAAATGTCTGCGTATTTTTATTTTGCCACTGCACATCTTCAACACAACTAAATTATTGATACCACATTTAAAATATAGGTACTTATTGTCTACATTCCTCTGAAAGAGCTAAAAGAACATAAGTTGATTGATCTACTAACCCAGACAAAAGACAAAAGGAGTACTTATCATGGAGCCTACAAACATAAGGAGGCCAGAAGACACACAAAAACAAAATGTTGTTTTATGACCCATAGAAACTGGGGTAAAGCAACCCAGTGAATTATTAGCTTTCACTGTCTCATGGGAACATACTAAGTTGTCAAAAGAAAAAAAAAATTCCTAGCCCTGAGTGCTCAAAGAAATATATCATAGAAACCCACTGAGCTCATAAAATTAGAATATTTTATGATTTGCACCAAACCAAGGGAAATAATTTCTGTGACCACTATACAACTGGGCCACTAAGCAAAAATTCTGAAGCTACTAGCAGTTTATACACATTTACTTACTAATGCACTGCTTTCTAAATGCAAATATATCAAGTACCCCAAACTTCAACAATAATTCAAGGGTTCCCTTTATATCAAGAAAAAACCACTATTTTGTAGTGTGCTAGGACTTTTTTTCCCTTTCTATTACTTCGAAGTATATCAATTCCCACCAGTCCACAGGGTCATTTCACCCTGAAAAGATTCTTTGGTACTCAAAAGTAAATAGCCAATAAAAAGTAAATGACCAACAAAGTCACACTAAAAAGAACTAAAGAATGAACAGCCTCTGCACAACATGATCAAACATCTACTCACCACAATGATATCAGGATCAATTTTGTGAATTTTTGCAAGGAAAAAACCTAGCAGTGTTCTTTCTGTTGCAGCAACCTCAACCTTCACATTCTGTTAGATAAAAACATATCAGTCATTGACTCTTGAAAGTACTTCACCTTGGTGTCTTGTTCAATCATGGTAAGATTTCTTAGAGTTAAAAGTAAATACCCATTTCAAAACTAAATGTAGGGCCAGGTACAGTAAGCTCACACCTGTAATCCCAGCAACTCAGGAAGCTGAGGCAGGAGGATCGCCAAGTTCAAGGCCAGAGGTAACCTGCCTAACTTAGTGAGACCCTGTCTCAAGAGAAAACATAAAGGGAGCTAGAGGTGCAGCTTGGTGGCAGAGCACTTATAATGTGTGCATGAGGTCCTGGGTTCAGCCTAGTACTACAAAAAATAAAATAAAATAAAAATTAAAAAATGGGCTGGGAGTACAGCTCAGTTGTTGAGCACTTACAAAGCACGGCTAAAGCCCTGGGGTCAGGCACCCAGTATCGCAAAAATAAACAAACAAAAAACAAAACAAAACCAAAAAAACCCACCTAAATGTAGCAATGAAATTTCTGATGCTAGATTTTGCAGTAATAATTGCACAAAGTCTCTGAGGAGCTTATTCTAGTAATATCCATGCAAATCAAGAAAAATTCTAAGTGTTAAGCAACATCAAGAGCAGAAATGTCCTTCTACAGAGGCATGTTTATGCACTGGGCAAATTTAAAGCATATAAATCAGAGTAGCTTTCGAAAACATTACTTACTTTACCATATAATCCCTGGCAGACTTCACTATTTATCAGGCAAAGAAATCTCAGGAATTGTACAAATTAATCACAAACAGTGGTCTAAGAACCAATAAATAAGAAACTAGACTAAAAACAAACATATATTTAAGGAGTCTGCAGTCATAGCACCCTGGCATACAATCCTGTCTGATCTCAGAAGTTAAGCACGGTCGGCTTGGTTAGTCCTTGGATGACAGACCTCCTGGGAATACCAGGTGCTGCAGGCTGGGGAGAAGGACCTGGCTGTCCACTCCCAGAACAATCAGCCATGGAAAACCCTATGAATAGCAGAGAAGCACTGACATAGTGCGAGGCATGGCACAGTGTTGGGAAGTTAGTTCTGTTGTACATAGGGTCTCTATGGGTCAGACTCGACTCAACAGCACCTAACAACAACACATTTAAGAATTATAAGTATCCTAAATATAGATAAAATCTATCTTCACACAAAAAGCTTCCACTTAGATTATTGAAATCAGGCATTCAAAAATTCTGCTATTACTAAAAATCTCTTAAAATCAAACCTGATAACTATTGTTTTCTATAGCTTGCTCAGTTAAAAAATGTCCAATTGACTTTTAAGAAAATTTTCCAAAGGTCATTTTAGTTGGATAGGTAATTCAAGGCATGTCACAAATGATAGCCTCATCTAACAGTACCCCCAACTACTGGACTTTTCAAGCCAATTTAAAATAATGTCAGTGGAATCTGACAAGGTCGCTAGCATTTAATTTTGTCAAGTGGGAACATAAATAAAATAAACTTACAAATGTATGAATACTATCATTTCATAAAACAAACACACTATCCAAAAAATTCTTTAAACTGAATACATTCACCTTTGTTAAAAACTCACTACATTATACTACCACTACCATTTTATTAAATGAGAGAAGGGCCTGGCAAGCTACTCCCAAGGCAATCCCGAAACAGCCATTGAAAACCCTGAGGGTCGCCTCGACTCGACGGCACCTAACAACAACAACCATTTTATTAAGAGCTCATGAAAACTTCATAGAGCATACTGGAAGTTTCGAGATCTCTGATCAATTTGGGCCAGCTCACATCAACTCTGCCAATACATGGCCCTTTAATATCCACAGTACTTCCAACTTCACTTGATTTCCCTCAAGCTAGGAAGGGTTCTACCCAACACCTTCCCAAAGCAATAATCATATGATCATTCACTTTGGAAAAGCTTCCAAGTAAGCTATTTGAAAGTGGGTTTGAGCCTATCTATATAATAATATAATGTACAATTCCATTATTTTCAGATAGTGAAACATTTAAACACTGTTAAATAATGTTTCTAGTTTTACATTTCTAATACATTTTATTGGGTTAGTGCCATAGTCCTATCTAGCAGGAATAGATCTAATAAAATACAGAACAGCCTGTTTCTGGCCATTCCATTCTCCTATTCTCTTTCTAAAGAGATGCTTCATATTTAAAAGGAATAATAAGTTACTTACCTTTTCTTTAATGACTTCTTTGAAACCACATGGAAAAATACAGTCCTTTGGTTTAGATATAACTGTAAGAAGGAAAAAAATAGATTCCAACACCTATCTTAGTCCAATATCAGGGACACATACACTACATATTTCCAAGTGGAAACTGTATTAAATATAAATAAAGTTTCACTCAATCTCTAAAAAGTGAAGAAGGTCAAGTACTTCCATTGGTCATGTTGTTAAGCTTCAAAAGAAGAGCCAAGCACTATGTCCCTACAACTATTAAAAATGCCTGCCAGCCTTTGTGCCAGATGCCAGTAATCAACTATCTGAAGAGGATGAGGCAGGAGGATTGCGAGTTCGAGGACAGCCTGAGCTACACCTTTTAGCCAGGCATAATGATACACACCTATAATCCCAGCACACAGGAGGGTATGACAGGAGAACTGACAAGTCCTTTCAAGGCAAGGCTGGTCTAAATAGTGAGTTCCAGCCCAGTGTGGGCTACATAGTGAGACCCTGTCTCAAAAAAACAAAAAAACAAACCAAAACTTCTTTGACTGCACATTTGTTATCCATAGAAGTTAGAATGGAAGATTACAATAATCTTTTCCAAAGGAAATCCAAACACCACCAAAAACTCAACCAGTACACAATGGAGGAACTCTATTCAACCTTCTCAAAGTTGGAAAAGCAGAAACGACCAAAACTTCCCCTACTATACTATAAGTTCCTTATCATATACAACAGCTATTTATACAGTGACATACACAAAGGAGGTGAATAAATACATGCATATTTTCCAGGCTATTATCATTTTGGTCCATGTGTTCCACCCACTTCACAGTAACAGAAAAAACAATCCTAAAGTTTATATAGAAGCATAAAAGACCCCAAATAGCCAAAACAATCCTGAGAAGAAAGAGCAATACAAGAGGCATGACAATACCTGACAACAAATTATACTCCCGAGCCACAGTAACAAAAACAGCTTGGTAGTAGCACAAAAAAAACAGAAATGAAGATCAACAGAATAGAAAACCCGGAAATAAACCCACAACTACAGCTACTTGACTTTTGACAAAGATGTCAAAAACATACACTGGAGAAAAGACAGCCTATTCAACAAATATTGCTGCAAAAACTGGATATCCATATACAGAAGAGTGAAACTCAACCACTATCTCTCATCATGTACAAAAATCAATTCAAAATGGATCAAAGACCTTCATCTAAAACCAGAAACTTTGAAACTGCTAGAGGAAAACAAGGAAAATAGTTCACAATATATGCACAGACAAGAACTTTCTAAACAGGACTCCAGTAGCCCAGGAAATAGTATTAAGAACTGACAAATAGGACTGCATGAAATTAAAAAGCTTCTGCACAGAAAGGAAACAAAGAAAACCACCGAATGGGAGAAAATCTTTGCCAACTATACTTCTGACAGGGGATTAATATCTAGAATATATAAAGAACTCAAAAAATTAAACACCAAAGACCCCAAAATAATCTAATTAATAAATGGGCAATAGAAGTGAATAGATGGTTCTCAAAAGAAGAAATACAAATGGCCAACAAATATATGAAAAAATGTTTAACACCCTTAGCTATCAGGGAAGCAAAAATCAAAACACTGAAGGTAGGCACGGTGGCTCACACCTGTAATCCCAGTGACTCTAGAGGCTGAGGCAGAAGCATCACAACTTTGAGGCCAGAAGCAGCCTGCATAACTTAGCAAGACCCTGTCTCAAAGTAAAAAGTAAAAAATGGGCTGGAAGTGAGGCTCAGTGGTAGAGTGCTTGCAAAAGTATGCATGGGCCCTGGGCTCAACCTCTCAGCACAGCAAAAAACCAATGAGATTCCATCTCATCCCAGTCAGAATGGCTGGAATCAACAAAACAACAAATGCCAGTGAGAATGGGAGGTAGGAAGTGGAAACCCTTATACACTGCTGGTGGGATTGTAAACTAGTCAGAGCCATTAAAGAGCCAAAAACTAAAAATAGAACTACCATGTGATCCACCTATACCACACCTGGCTATATACCCAAAGGAATTTAAGTCATTATACCATAGAAACACCTGCACTTTCATGTGCATTGTAGCACTGTTCACAATAGCCAAGATGTGGAATCATCCTAGATGCCCATCAACAGATCAATGGATTAAAAAAGCGGCATACATACACAATGGAATTTTATTCAGCCATAAAGAAGAATGAAATTATGTCATTTGCAGGAAAATGGACAGAACTGGAGATCATATTAAGCAAAGTAAGCCAGACTCAGAAAGACAAGTACTACACATACTCTTTCATACGAGAAATTTAAATTTATAAAAAAAAACAAGCAAAACCAAAAACAAACCTCAAAAAAATAAGAAACAATGAAACAAAATTCAAAACATATATGTGAGACTTGAAACTAAAAGGACTATCTGGAAGGGGGAGGGGAACAGTAGGAGAAAAGAGGATAAGGAGGAAACAAAAAAGAGCAAACTATTCATTATAATTGTATGAAAATGCCATAATGAAACCCATTATATTGAACGTTACTTAAAAAAATAAATAAATAAACGTTTTCAAATGCTTATTTAACTGATTATGCTTATTTAACTGACCATGGAGTACATCAGAATCCTCCTTGGTGACTGACTCATAAAACACACATTCAGAATTCTATGGCAGTGTTTCGCCCATTGAATTTTATGCACAGCACAACTCAATTCCAATTTGATATTGCTATGACTCCTCACAAATAGGTAAACATTCATTTATTCCTTGGCATCTTGCCTCATCACACAGAAAACTTTGGCCAATAAAACTTAGTTTCCACAGCTAAAAACAACTTTTTAAACAATATGCACTAACTACTCTTGAAAACAATTTTTGAAAAACAAGTTACTGATTCAACAGCTGGAGGAAAAAAATAAGGAAACTTGAATCAAGCCATTAGTAAACCAGCTTTAAAAAATACATACCACAGAAGTGTGACTGAAAGGGAGGCTGTGGGGGAGCTTTATCTAATGCAAAACTGTAATGGGCCAAAGCTGCCATGGCAATAATCTGAAAAAGAGAAAAGAAAAAATCACCACACACCTACTATATATTCTGCATTCTTACAAAAACCACCAAGAATATAAAAAGATGCACATTTTATAAAAGTACATATGAATACCTTTATATTTTTATTAAGAAAATAAATTTAAAAATACAGAAAAACAGAATAATAAAATTAACTTCCACACATCCATCATCTAGTTTCAACTATCAATTCATCTACAGCCCTGTCTATTTCCTGCCTCTTCCCAGATTATTTTGAAGCAAATCCCAGAGCTATCATTTTATCCAGAAATATTTCAGCATGAATCACTGAAACAGCATTTTTCAGCCTCAGCACTATTGACATTTTGGGCTAAATAATTCTTTATCATGGGAGCTGTCCAGTGTACTATAGGCTGCTTAGCAGCATCCTCACTCTACCCACTAGATGCCAGTTTTATCTCCGCTCACCCCTTAATCCCCCAGCCTTGAGCTATGACAACCAAAAATGTCTCCAGACATAACCCTCAGAGGCAAAACCTCAACCTGTTGTGAACCACCACTTTAAAAGATAAATTTTTCAAATATAATCACAATACAATTATCCCATCTAATATAATTAATAGTAAACACTTAAAATCATTAAATATTCAGGCAGGAACTAAATTTTCATGTTTTCCAAATTATCTCAATTCCAAACAGATCCCACACTCTGCAAATGAGTAATATATAAAACTATAGGTACAACACTGCCCCACCTGTCATTTCCCTGCAATTTATGTTTGTTGAAGCTGAGTCATCTGTCCTATAAAATGGCCCATAGTACAGATTTCACTGTATCACAACAGTGTCATTTAATGCATTCTTCTGCCTCTGCAATGCCTACAAATTCATAATTAGATCAAAAGCCTCAATCAAAACCAGGCTTAAATTTTTGGCAAGAATATTTTAGAGTTGCTACTGATTACTTCTATCAGAAGACACAGGCACATAATGTCTGCTTATGTCTCTTCCAGGGATATTAGCAGTGACTGGTGATCACTGCCTAGACCCGTTATTTCATTTGGGATTGCAAAGTAGTAATATTTCATTTTTCCTTCATTATGCATTAGCTGGAAACTTTCTAAGAGAAACTTCCCCTCATCAATTACTTGGCTACCAGAACTATTTGTTCTAGACAAGTCAGGATAAACACTTGATCCCTTTATTCATCAGTTTTCAAAATAATGAGCTGGTTCCCTAGCTTCCTTCATAAGTGACCAATGCAGCAGTGTTACTGTTGATAGTATCATTATGAACTCATGTATCTGATGTGTTTCCATCAGCTGCAATTTTTCTTATCATGCTCACATTGCCTCATCTTTGAGCTGTAGGAGACTCTTTAAGTTGTTTCCTGAGTCCTTCTGATTATCTTCATTAAATTTTAATATCGTCCTTGCTTTCTGATATAACGAGATATTCCAGACATTCTGTGCCCTGAATCAGCCATTTCTCCACAGAGCCTATTTCCTTTATTAGGAAATAATACATGGAAACCTTACTTTGGGCACTATGAGATGGATTCTTCTTTTAATTTTAACTAAGTACTAATTAAACCTTTCTGGAACACTTAACTATTAACTCCATCTATCTATTGTATTAACTATTATGAAAAGATCAAGGGCTCAGGATGTAGCTCAGTGGTAGAGTGTGCTTAGCATGTACAAGGTTCTGGATTCAATGCCCAGTACCACAATAAACAAACAAACAAATGAAAAGAGTTTAAAAATGAGTGAAATATTGTCAAAAATGCTATTTAAAAAGACCCTCATTAATACCAAAAGGACTTGGAAGCAAACAAAAAAGCTCTCATAACCATACTAAGACCAATGCAAGCATTTAAAATAACAATGAGCTAGGTGTGGTGGAGAGATCCTGTAGTTCCAGTTTCTTCAGAGCCTGTGGTGGAAGAATCTTTCGAGTCCAAGAGTTTGAGGCCAGCCTAGGCAACACAGTGAGATCCTGTCTCAAACAAACAAACAACAACAACAACAAAAACCTAACAAGGGCTGGAAGTATGGCTCAGTGGTTAAGCACTTGCAAAAAGCATGTGCAAGGCCCTATGTTCAACTCCCCAGTACTGCAAAAAAAAAAAAAAAAAAAAAAGAATGCAATCAATTAAAAAATAATTAAAACTGCTAAACATCCCACAATGCACAGGATAGCATCCTACAATTAAAACATAGGGAATAAGGCCAGGCACAGTGGTGCACGCCTGTAATCCCAGTAACTTGGGAGGCAGAGGCAGGAGGATCACAGGTTCAAGACCAGAGGCAGCCTTCGTAACTTAGCAAGACCCTGTCTCAAGGTGAAAAAAAAAATTGTCTGATGGTGCAATTTAGTGGTAGACCACTTGCCCTGGGTTCAGCCCCCAAGTACCACAAAAAAATAATAAAAAACAGGGAATATATATAACTCATGTGTTCATAATAATTATTCTATAAAAGGAGTATGGGAGAAGGACGTGGCAATCCACTCCTGAGGCAATCCTGAAACAGTCAGCCATTGAAAACCCTATGAGGGTCACTATGAGTCGGATACCGACTCGACGGCACCTAACAACAACAACAACAAGTAGTTTAACCAGATATGTACCTTCTGATTTGATGCAATATGAACTACACTGTACCCACCTATAAAGTATTTTGGCTAAGAAAGTTGAACCTCAATCTAACTGATCCTCTAGAGCTAACTTATAGCACATAAGAACACGAAGGATAAAGCAGTAGTGAGCACACTGTTTCTATAAAGAGCCAGATAGTTAATTATTTTAGGCTTTGAAGGCCATATGGTCTCTGTCATGACTACCTGACTCTGCTGTTGAAGTGAAAAAGCAGCTGAAGACACTGTGTCTCAATGAAATTTTATTTAAAAAAAACAGGTGGTGGGCTGAATTTGGTTCACAGGCCATTGTTTTCCAACCCCTGGTATAGAGGAAGAAGTCCAATAATACCACAACAAAGCAATCAAATGCATAAAAATGGAACATTCTATGAGGCAACCATCAGTGATTCTTTAATTGTCCAAGGTAATTGAAAAAAATCAGAGGAAGTGGGTGGAATTATTTCCATTTAAAAAGACATTTGAGAGGCATAAAAATTAAATGCTATCTGTGAATCTTCTGTGAATCCCGATTCAAACAAAACAAATATTAAAAAACACTGTGAGAAATGGAGTCATGTAAGTATATACTGGA